>JAQIWG010009325.1:0-10743 GCA_034695025.1 Chamaedrilus cognettii | reverse complement strand
TTGCCCCCCCCCCCCCCCCCCCCTTCTCCCATTCGCGAGTTTTGACTGGAGAGGAAAAAGATGTCTATGAGCAGAAGCGTCGAAGCTTCCAGGGCTTTTCCGACAAATGCCATCTAATGCATTGCCGGTTCTAGACCTCACAAAACATTTCGACTGCGAAAACGTCTTTGGAGCCCACAGAAGGTATTTTTGCCATTCTAACAGATCTCGCGAGCGAAAGGGGGAGAGGAGGTAGTGACGACACTTTTCTCTTTAAACTTACTGTGTCAAAATAAATATTCTAATGGACTATTTAGCATCCTAAAACAGGAGGGGCTTGGGCGGTAAAAAAACAAGGGACTTGGGAGGCTTTGTAAAATTCAACAGGAGTTTGGAATTGGACAGGCGTTGGATCTGGTTTGGAAGGAAGGATTGGAATTAAAATCGAAGCTGGTGGGGCTTAGCCCCCCACGCCCCATTGTGGAACGATTAAGGCCGCCTTTGTGGTCACCTGGTGCCCTACTGTGCATTGTGCAATGATGATGGCAGTTTTGAGAGTTTAAGGATCGTGTGTAGCAACGGAGACTATTACAGTTCGATTCTGTGCGGATGGCCACACACAGAACCGCTCCCCCTTCTTAATATACAAAGAAGAACTTTAACGACTCGCCCGGGAGCCTTGGACTGCAAGCTAATTCTTTGTTTACCTGGTGCCCGAGCATTTCTCTCCCTCTTCTTGAGAGTTTAAGGATCCTGTGTGAGTAACGAAGACTTCTGCAAGACTATGACAAAGAAGAATACACAAACTAAACACAAAGAAGACTATTGTAATATAGTCCTATTCAGTGCCTAGACCTCGACTTTGCAAAGCAAAGAACCGCTCCCCCTTCTTTAGTTGTCTTCAACGACTCGTCCGAGGAGCTCTGAGCTGCAAGCCTTAGTTTACCTGGTGCCCGTCTGCGCGATGAGGGCCGTGGTTCTGTTGAGGTCGGTGCGGTTGAGTGCCGCGAGGTCCCCTCCATGACTCACGCAGTCAGCGCGCGCCGCGCTGTATGGCTGAGTGGTGCTGATGAACAAAAGCGTCTGCTGCGAGACACTCCCCGCACTCGCGTCTGATACACACACGCCCAAGCTTAACCCCTAGTCGGATATTTTGTTAAAATGCATTTTGCGACTTGGCGACTGCGACTTAGCGACTGCGACTTTGCGATTTTGCCACTGCTACTTCGCGAGAAGACTTTGCGACTTTGTAACTGCGACTTTGCGACTTTGTAACTGCAACTTTGCGACTTAGTAGCTGCGACTTTGCGACTTTGTGACTTTGTGACTTTGCAACTGTGACTTTGAGTCTTTGCGACTTTGCGACTTTGCTCAGCAAAGCATCCACTCCAGCCTCCTTCTCGACACGCAGCGAACCTCGACGAGTCCAGCATGGCGCTATTTTGAAGCCTTTTTTTATCATTTTTCGTCACTTGCAGCAAAACCAATGAGGTATTAATGTAAGGGGGACTTACGACTAATATGCATGTCCGTGTAATTATCACAGTGTCAGTTTCTAAAAACTGGACCACAAGTAAAGCGGATATGAACCATCTCCAGGCATTCCATACGCGCTACCAAGAGGAATACTGGGTGTTCGCTCGTTTCATAAGGTGGAAACGCAGCAATCATCCGCCGAACGGGCCTATCTCACATTAGCCTAAAGATCTGATCCTGCTACGCAGACACTCCCTCCTTGGTCACGTCAAACCTTGCACCCTAGCCGATCATCGACAATAATTCTCTTCATGTTTGCATACGATTCCTTCTCGAGCAGGTCGTCTGCCATCGCGATACATGGCCTGCCCGGTCGCATGATCAAATTCACTGACAGGATTGAATACCGGTACAGGAGACGCAATGCTAACGTTCGACCACGCGAGAGTTCAGCTGCGGTAGCTCCCAGCCGCTGTATTGAGCTGTAACGTGCAGTGTAGTACTCAGCTGTCATATGCAGCAGCCGTATTGAGGTGGGGCTACCCCGGCATGCAGGTGGGTATTAACAGTAAAGCAGAATTTCTCTGCGCACACTTGTGCGTATTTGCATGAAGTTTGCTAATTTCTGGGGCTTGTTGATTAATCATTTTTCTCAAACTGTCTTTCTGCGAGGCTGTATATATTCGTATATATACACGTACAGCCTGATAGCCTGAGGCTATCATACATACAGAACTAGGTGAAAGGCTGACTAGGAACTCACGAATGAGAATACTGATTCTTGACGTCAGTGACGGGACAAGATATTGTAAGACGCGCACTGTGTGTCGCCACTGTTCACTCGTCCACGTGACAAACGTTGCTAAGCGTCAGCAGCGTCAACAGTGCGCCGTCGATAAGGATCAATGCGCCGCGTCTCAGCACCATTCGCTGCCACTAGCGTAATTATCCGCAGCACTCCACTAAGATTGCCGAGAACTATTGAACGCAACCTGTGGAACCGAGCGCTACAGTCTGACAGTCTTTGTGGCTGTGGTACGATATTCTGTTCATTCCAATGTAAACTTCTATTGGATATGGCATAAATTACATGAACGTCATATTGAATCGTTTCACACTGCAATTTGGAGCACTAAAGATAATACAAGCGCTCACAACTTGCAGTGCTACTTATTTGAACTGAGAATAAGCTTCATAGAATAGCTAGTGCTGGACAAACCACTAGTTTATCGACTCGATGAGTGCGGCAGTTTGTCGGTTAAATTCCAGGCCCCGGCAAAAATTATGAATTACCTCGTGCACCCTTTGGCAATTTTTTATTCACCAGTCTATGACGGAATCACCACCGGCGACCATCACGCGACCAGCGCCTGGTGCAATTGGGCATCAGGCGCACCACCTTTTGCCCTCAAGGGATTACGACACAAAACAGTCCAAAGACGTCAAACATGCGCATAGTGCTATGAGGAGAATAGAACTACATGCAATGCGCTATATGAACCGACCGACAGTGTAGTAGACGCTGTTGGAGAGCACACCGCCGCACTCACGTCCATTGCACACGAGACTGCACCCTATATATGCAACAGCGCCATTACACAAGAGACTGCACCCTGCACGTGCAACAGCACCACTGCCCATCAAACTGCACCTTGGAGCACCCTGCACCTGTATTTTTGATAAGAAGCTAATTTTTGACAAGCAGCAGTCAGTACTGTACAGAGGCCGATCAGCAGCTGGCGACAATTATCGTCAACCCCGTGCCAGAAAATTATTTGTCTGTTTGGCGTCAGAAAGGGCATCCGGCGTAAAAACCCAGCTCGAGCAGTCCTCACCAGGGCACAAATATCTGACCAATGTGAAACATGAACATTAAGATATCATACGTCAAAGAGACAGTTAGTTTAATAGTTAGTTACAGATCAGCAGAGTTGCTATTTTATTATGGTTAAATTGAATTCTTCCTAAACCTATAGCACCCTAGCCTGACAGCTGCCATGCGTCCAGACCAGAGTATACAGAGGATCGAGTAGGCTACTGCGAATGAATTATTATTATTATTATTAATTTTTCAGAGTTCTGTTGTAAAACAAAACTATTTCCTGTTTCCATACTAGAAAATAACTAGATCTGTCACTAGATAACATAATTTTTTTCAGTTGTGACGTCATAGTTAATATCTCCCAAGATGTCACATAAATGCCAAAATTAGGTGATCAAGGCTGTAGTGGCGCACGCCGTTGTGTCATGTCTTAGTGGTGCAACTGCTAAGACCTTAACCTTGACTTTCAATGCCAAGATGGGGGTAACTATGAACAACATAATATAAACACAGACCATTCATTCTCATTACTCCTATGTTCCAACATGGTCCTGACCAGAGGCCGAGAGTCCGTAGGTGCCGTACGAGCTGCCACAGAAGCACTTGTTGACGGAGCTCTGGAGGCCGCCGTAGGGGTAGCCCTGCGCCTGGCACCCGCTCAGGCACGAGTCGGCCGTCACGTTGACATCGAGCAGGGAAACGACGGGACCCGTGAGGTCTCGCGTCGTGCTGTTGTCGGCGTAGCAGCCGAGGTATGTGAACTGTGCGCCGCTACAACCTGACACAATGGTGTGTACCGCTGCAATGTGACACAAAGAATTGCAGAACCGGCCGCTACATTGTACAACCTGACACAACGACGTGTGCCGCTACAACCTGACACAACGACGTGTGCCGCTACAACCTGACAACGGCGTGCGCCACCAAGATCTGATACAACGGCGTGTACCGGTACAACGTGACAAAAAGGAGTGCACAATCGGCCGCTACAACCTGACACAACGGCGTGAACCACTAAGACATGAAACAACGGTGTGCGCCACTACAAACTGAGACAAAATGAGATTAGCAATATGCAATGCCCAAAGACATCTCTTGCAATGCACTTACGATAGAATGTTAAAAAATTCTCATTAAAAATAGACTAGCCTACGTCTAAAGTAGCGTTTATTCAGCTCATTCAGATTTGCCGGGCGGGTTTGGAGGGGAGGGTTAAATCCCCCTAATTCGCATTGGAGCCCCTCTAGTTCGCATTGAAACCCCCCTAGTTCGTTAAAAGTTGCTGTCAGCACCCCCCCTCCCCCCCCGTGCTCGTGATTTTGGACTGGAGGGCAGATTGTAAAACACGATATTTTTGCTGCATGTTTTATTCGCGGTTTTGACTCTCAAAAATTTTGCTCTTATTTTTTCGCGTTTTTGAGGACCGCCCGTTATAAATAGCTTCAACAGTCTTAATTTACTGCATGTAATTTTCGCGCGTTTTGCCAATTCGCGAAAATTACATGCACGCGAAAATTTCATGTTTATAGTGAGTCGACTCCCCCCCTACCTCTTTTTCAGCCAATCTAACCCTGATTCTAACCCTAACCTACCGTGTTCCGACAGGTGACAGATGACCCAGCAGACGAGCAGAGTTGTCACGCGCCTTGCGTGGATTCCTTTCAAGCTTAGAATTCGCCCCATTGAAACTCGCCCCAGTAACAACAATTTGTTCTAAATACACCAATTCATTTGAACATCACACCACTTAGGCCTAATTTGTTGAATTTTGTGAAACTGTCAAAGCGTGGCTGTTGTCCGCGTAGGCAGCGATGGCAGCGATCGAGCGTCTGCTCAGCTATGAGTAGCCTAACGTATAGATCTGATCCTCGCCAATAATTCCTGTGCACGACACGGCGCTAGCTGCACGTCAATAGACTGCAAGGCGGTGGGTTTGTTCGAGTCTAATATAGACAATAAATTCAATAATTATAGCATAGCCTAGCGAAGGGATCAAGGGCCCCACAAGCAGTGGCGCCGCATCATGTGGGCTAGATCGGGCCATGGCCCGATCTTTAGATTCCTTGGCCCGGCCTGGCCTGGCCCGGCCCGGCCTGGCCCGCCCTGGCCTACCTGGCCCGGCCATTAAATCGACCTGTAGTGTAGTTTAATATTATGCCAAATGGGATGTAAAGGTTGGTTGGCACGACCTGCAGGCCATAGACCTGACCTTTAGGATCGACTGGCCCGACCTTTAGGCTGAATGAGACCGAAGTTAAAATCCGTTTTTGGTTAAATTTGTAGTCAACCGCCCCCCTTCCAGTTGTGAGATTTGAATGGGAAAAGGCACAATTTTTGGCCCTGTGTGGCCCTCGGGGCCCGCTCACGAATTTTTCCCCTCCGCTTGTGACTTCCGTATTAAGTATAGAGTTTCCGCCGGCACCCCTCCCCCCCTCCCCGATCATGATATCTCGACAACAAAATTGTTTCTCTTAGACCAAAATTTCTTGGGTTTCATGCCGCTGCTAGCTCTGGCCTGGCCCAACTTTTGGCTCCTAGGGTGGGGGGGGCAAGGCGGAGCCAATTAATTATGCATAGCCGCATAGAAAAGCATTTGTTGACATTATGCAGGCCTAACTTTGAAGGCCAAGACAAGTTATTATTTTGACCCAGTAGGTTTGTGTGTGTTGAAAGATTTGGCATTTTCATGCAATAGCCAGTAACTTTAGCGAAACGTTGTGTCAAGCAAGTTGTTTGGAGGGGGGGGGGGGGGGGCACCCGCTCGTGAGGTTCATCGAGGAAGGTCCTGTAGGGTGCGTGTCAGACATCGCCCCTAGCGTGAGAACCCTCGCTACACGTTACAGGTACTCTGATCTCGGGTGCCCCACCCCCAAAAAAAGTCAATTTTGGACCCCCAAAAATCTCCTTTTTCTTTAAACGTACTTCTTCTTCTCCCATACTGATCTCATAACTGGGGTTGAGGAGGGGAGTTGCTTGACAGAAATTGTCTGTCAAAACTTTGGCAGCCTTATCGACGCTAGTGGGCCCCCAATAACTCCAGTGGGCAGCTACAATTCGTAACAAAAATTCAAAACAAAAAACTTTTGTGAAAATTGCTTTGTCAGATTAAATGCTTCAGATTTAAATGCCCAGTGGGTCCCCCGAGCTGCCCCTCCCAACCCCGGCCGTGGGGTGCGGGGGGCCCTAACGCCGGCATTTCATATTGTATTCACAATAAAGATAATAATGTCGCTTTTCAAAGACAAACAGTGATATTTTGTGGAAGTCAATAAATAAATAATTTGAACAGTAAAGAAATAACAAATAATTATAATTAGCTCTCGCCCTCTAGTATTTTTTTACAGGAACACTGGCAAACCCCAAGTAACTTGCACTGCATCCTCATTTCTCTGCAGATTATAAAGGGTATGGTATATCGGCCATGGAGGCTGCAGTCACTGGCTCAATACTAAAAGGTCGCCCATTTGGTGGAGTGACAACTTCAGTAAAAAAACTCCATAAATAAACATGTTGTGACGCAAATGTGTGAAGAATGATGCGCCATAATCACCATAAATGATTTGATCTTAATAAACGTTTACCTACCTACGGTTTCACAAAAACATACAAGCTATTAATAGTCTGTTGGATGAAATCTCTGGATGTATTGAAACATGTGATTCTACTAAAATCATACTTGGGGGGATTTGAATTATAATCTACATACGCGATCGCATGTTTCAGAATTGATGGCTCTATTTATGGCGAAATTCAAACTGAATTTTGTGGTTGCAGCAAAAAGCAAATGGTGCTCGTTGCATTTAGAAATAGTACACAACAGACAAGTTGTATTGACTTTTTGATGGTGAGTCCCCCGCTACTGCCGGACATTCAGAGCTTTAGCCTAACGTAATTGATCATGCACTAAATATGACCGATCATCTTCCGATTCAGGTCTCCTCGGTTGCAGAATGGTTTAAGTCCGCCCCCCTCTAATAGTGCCCGCACACCTTTCGGTCAAAACGAAGGAAGTCTTGTCGTTAAGGACAAAATAGTCTACAAAGAGCTTGTCGAGCCGCCGACTGCTTGCGGTCGTTTGTCTTTGTCTTAGCGCGTAGACCTGACGTCATGATCGCTTAACGACGAATGCTGCACGCAGCATTCTTTTTGTTATGGTCACAGTAACCTTAACGACGGAGGCTGGCGTTCGTTTGACCGAATGCGCGCACACACAGCGGTCCGAGCCTATTCTCTCAAACGAACGCCACGGTAAACTACCTTCGTTTTGACCGAAAGGTGTGCGGGCACTTTAAGGCATTTGGACAGCAGGCCGCCAAAAACAATGCTTTGCGCTGGGATCATGCCAACTTAGAAGCCTATTACAATCAAACCTTTGCACGGTTGAACCCCCTGTTACTAGAAATCGAGACATCGTGCCCAAAAATAATGGAACCACGTGTAGAAATTATTTGTACACAACAGAATTACGCCATGTAATGAGAATATTTATTCTGAATGTAGGCAGCGCGCGACGCTCATATTAGAAAGTTAGTACACCAAGCTTGTCAAGTCTCTGAAAGATGCTGCGGAGTTCTCAATACCGAGAATGAAAGCAGCGACCCTTAAAAGCTGGTGGACGCAGGAAGCCGGTGAATTAAAAGCTTGTGCCGTTGAATCTCACTTAGATTGACTAGCTATTGCTAAGCCTAACTGCCGGTTGCTAGACCTCGATTTGAAGTGCGATTTTATTTTGTAGTGCGAATTAACCAATCAGATTATTCGATACAATTCTCTCATATATTTTAATTGGTTAATTCCGACTACAAAATAAAATCACACTTCAAATCGAAGTCTAGCAACCGGCCTTTAATGACGTAGTCTGATTTAACGAAATTCTCTGTTGCTTGACTATGATTTAATGTGCGAATTAGCAATCTGCGAATTAATTTTCTAAATCGCACAATTCTGCGAATTAAGTGCGATTTCGCGGCCAAAATATCGGAAATTCAGTTACGTTTCAGGATTCAAATTTTCACGATATTATTGAACATTCATCCCTATTGACACGTATAAACGCGATTAGGGCCTTCCGGGACGCTAATAAAGACCAGGGTTCAGTCATATTTTGGCACATTTGCTAATTCGTACTGAGAAAAATTGTCGAGCAACCAAAAAATTTCAAACTGCACTTTAGCTTAAACTGAAGTTTGAGTAATGTGCGATTTACTGCCGACTGCTCGACCTCGATTTGAAGTGCGATTTAATTTTGTGGTCCGAATTGACCAATCAAATTATTCGACACAATTCTCTCATAAATTTTCATTGATTAAATCGGACTACAAAATTAAATCGCACTTCAAATCAAGGTCGAGCAACCGGCAGTTACGGCTAGTTGCTCTACCTCGTTTGAAAATATGCTAAATCGTGCATTACTCAAACTGCGATTTAAGCTAAATTGCAGTTAGAAAATTATGAGCTGCTCGACGATTTTTTTCGGTTTGAGTGAGCGATTTAACAAATGTGCTAAAATAATACAATACATGGATCGGTTCTATAGTCCTTTCCCTTCCAGATCGGTTTACATGGGCCCTTTTCCACATCGCGGGAAAGGTGTTTGTGGTAAAGCTCGTATTAGTATCGAATGTTAGTAATTGTCGGAGCCATTGATGGCGCCAAGGCTTTGATTAAGAAGCCAGGAAGCCCATCCGGGCCAGTAAGAGTAGTAGTCTTGACCGCCCTGAGAAGACTTTCCACGTGGTGGGTTGTCGCGGGGTGAAAGAAGGAGTCTTCCGCGTCGCAGCTCTCCACACAGACTAACCGACTGTTGTCGTTGGAGTGGACGACTTTGACAAAGTGGTTGTTTAGAGTTATCAAATCCGCTATATGATCTGCACCCTTGGAGGTGGTGAATATGGCAGATTTTCTAAATTTTCACGCTGTTATGTGGTCAGCATCGTCGAGCGCTTTCTTGCCGGCGTTTATCATTGATCGCCTGATGCGACTTTATTTGTCTTCTCAGCACCCGTATACACTCCTCTGCTTCTTCAGCCTCAGGCAGATCCAGTGCCCCAGTCAGCATCTTCCTCGCATAGTAGTCCCTCTTGACCATCAATTTCGCGATATCATGGTTGATCCACGGCGCCTTGTTCTTCTGTGCCGGAATTGCTTTAGTGGGGCTACATCGTCAAGAATCTCGGTCAGCTTTTCATGCCAATGATCCAGCATTTTCTCTGCAGAGTTACTACACGGGATTCTGATAGACGCTACCCGAGCGCTTAGCGCAATGACGTCGACCCTCTTGTATGATCTTCTTAATATCGGTAGCAGTTGATCCGGTGGTGAAGCCTTTATGGAGGCCGAGACAGGGTAATGGTCGCTTGTTGCGTTTGTGACAACCACATACTCTATACATTCCAAGTTTGTGCAAATGGTAATGACGTCAATACTAGTTGAGCTGTGGGAAGCTACTCTTGTTGGAAGAATTTTTGGTATTTTCGTTCCTGCCAGTGCCAGTGATGCTCTAAGTTCTTCGCAGGGCATAGTTTGAGTTTCAAAAGGTCACAATCGAGTCCCCAAGGATGATCAGGGAACCCAGCGCGTTCAGTTTTGCCATGAGATCATCGAATGAGCCGAACCAGTCGACCTTGGCGCTAGGCGGTCTGTAGACTTAGAACATTATGGTTTTTGCAGCTTTTCTATGCAGTTAAATTGACGAAATGGTTACCTCAAGACCGCCATCTGTCGCAATGCGCTGCGGTTCGATGAGCGGGCATGGTCTGAGGCAGTTTCTGATATACGTTGCAACTCCACCCTCATGCCTTGGGCCATCGTGCCGGGTGACTTAGTAGCCAGGAATAGAAATGGATCCTTGTCAAGCCTGGTCGTCCAGCTTAGTCTCGGTTACCGTTATTATGTCGTATTCTGACAAGAAACTGTTGCATGCCGCTCACCTGTCCCTGAGCCCATTAACATTCCAAGTGGATGTCAATTTTTTTCTGCGCTCTTGCTTTGAATCTGTTTGAAATTGGCGGAGCTGGAATCGGCCCATTCTTTTTGGATTCATGCGTGACTTTCGCACTCAAGACAGCTGGTTTCGAGTTCTTCTGGCTCGCAGTGGGAGGAGCGGTAGGAGTTGTCGCGGCAGTGCACGATACTGTTGATGTCATAGTGATAGGTGGGGCGATTGGAGGTGTCGCCAGTGCAGTGAGGAGAGCTGTTGCGGGCGTACTCGGAGACGAAGCAGCGCGGGGGGTGTCACCGGGACCTGTGCTACCACTGCAGCAAGGGGGGGTGAAGCAGTGGGGGGTGCTGCTGCTGCAGCAAGGGGGGGGTAAAGCAGTAGGGGGCGCTGCAAAAGTAATGGCTGGAGGCGGAGCAGTGGGGGACAGAGTGATGGGGGGAGCCATCAACGTGGTAGGCGGAGCCGCTGCTGGAGTGGTGGGGGGCGGAGCAGGGGCAAGTACTGCTGAGGTAGTAGTCGGAGGCGG
>JAQIWG010009324.1:0-10744 GCA_034695025.1 Chamaedrilus cognettii | reverse complement strand
TTGTTTTTCTTTTGAGTAAGCGGGGCGGGTGTATTGAGCGGGGGGAGGGGGGGAGGGAGGGAGGGTATAGGGATGGAGTTTTTAGACCAAGTTACTGTGCATAATCACTGCTCATCGATTTCTTTTCACTTAGATTTTTAAGCATCAATTGAGAGGACTCAATGCATTTTGACCTTTTGATGCCGCGCGTTGTTACATCGGCCACTGTTTGATTAACACATTTTTGACGAGATTGAAATATTTTAATGCTAGTGGGAATGCATCCCCCACCCCAACCGCCCCCTCCCCCCCTGGATCTGTCCTTGATCGTCGACGAAACACTGGCCCCGCTGACGCTTGGCGTGCGATTGAAACGATTGACGTTCCCCTAGCGTACCCCTACGCGGTCACCACGCATCCACTGATTCAGGTCAGCTGGAGTAGTGCCAGACACTCGGATTTTAAGGAAATCAAGTGCAATTGTTTTTCCACGCAGCATCCTGCAGCTTATTCAAATTCTCTTACCAGATTTCGACTGGATTAATTTATTTTTATTTCTTGCGCATTACTCAAGGACATAGTAGGCCTAGCAATTGGGCACCTTTACAGTTCGGCAGTGCCTTGAGATAATGCACAGAAACGGTTTGTCTTTATTAGTCGCTCATAAGTCGCACGCGGACTGCAGACCAATTCTCTTCTTACATCAATCCATAAAGAATGTAACGAAAAACGATTAAGCGCTCGTTAACATTGGATTCCCAGATCCAACTCCCAATGCTGACAAACGCTCTGATCCTCAAGTATATTTGACATTTGCCAATCGCCCTGACACACAGCTCGTGCCTGTTGTTCTTGTAAAATATATTCGAATCTACACTGTAAATTGCAGATTCAGGCAAGACGCCAGATCTTTCATGAATGTAGGACTACCAATTACTGATCATGAATCAAGCGCCAATTATAGATAAATCATCACTCTCACGTGATTGTCGGAATGGCCTGACACAGCGCTTACACATTGTGAGTGTGGTCAGGCCAGATTTTGTTGACGTCATCAAAGCAATGAATGTAATATGACATTGTGCTACATGTGTGCTAAGAGAGAGGCTACATGTCGAATATACTTTAAATAAAAGTATCTTCATTGATTCATTCAGACCATGCACCGATACATGTACATTGTACTTGTAGGCCTACATTTCTCGTGCATTTGTGATTTTTAGCTTCAACCGTCACGCCGCAAACTTCCATAAAAACTCCGTGTCAGTAACTAAGAGCTTAAAACCAATGAGACATTCAACGAATACTGCCACGATTGTGATAAACATCCTGCGACAATATTACACATAGTAATTAACGTCATCTTCCATAATCACACACCCAGAGGAAGCGTTCGCTTCCGGGAGCATGAGATTAGTTACTGCTCGTTTCTCGTCAAGATCGACGCGAATCGCTGGCAATCAGGCCTACAACATAATTTGCGATGACTTAGAATCTAAACGCATGTGAAATTAGGCAATGTTTACTCCGCAAACTATTATAATGATATAGGCCTAGATTGCAGGGTTCTTTCATTTCCTGCGGTATGAGAAGCGATTGAACGTGGATGCCTTTCGCCAACTGCGATAATGATTGCAGTGCCCGTTTTCATATATAGGAACGGTTTAGGTTGTGACCGCTTTGGTCAAAATCAATTCGAACTCAACCTAACCGTTCCTCACCTAAATCTAACTCAATTTAAAATCTAACACCTACATGTATTTAACGAAGCCGGAACCAAATCTTAACTTATAGCCTAAGCCTACTGAGTAGGGGTAAGTCAAAAATAAGAATCCCCTAGGGATTATAGGCATCTCCACCAAAACTTGGCTCCGGGCTCACCACACGCAGTGGCATCGCTAGGATTTTGGTTCAGGTGTGGCGTATGAAAAATCGCATAATTCATACAAATTTAATCAGTCAATTTACATTTTCAATATTCGCAAATTTAAACTGCTCAGCCAATCAAATAATTGCATCGATGGTATGCTAATTGCTAGGTGCATGCCTATATTCATAAAACGCAATTTCACATTTGCATGATAGAAGGGACGTCTTGAGCCTAAAAGAAATTTCATTTGAAAAGTTCAGGTGTGGCACGCGCCACAGTGCCACATAGCTGGCGACGCCACTGACCACATGCCATTGACTACAGATTCACATGTCGCTGTGGGCATACAAGTTCAATTCAATCATCATCGTTGACTCAGTAAATACAAAGCAAAAGTTTGCTGTGATTTTAAATACATGCACTCGGCATATAATTAAATATTTCTGATATAGCGCTAGTTAAATATTTTTTTGTATAGACTCTGCAGTCTATAGAATGGCCTAAATATGACCTAGCCCTGCCTCAGGCCATAGCCACAATATGGAGCTAGAGACCTACATGCAAGCCCTATATACAGTTGCTTCTATGATCGCCTATAACATAGCTAGGCCTATTGCTTGTTCGAATCAGCGGATGTGCCAAATGCAGATATTCAGCTGGCAGCGAAACCTCACTTTTCGAATCATAGCCCAGCCAAACAACGTCCATAAATAACATTGATATAAATCACAAATTTAAACCCACATCATTGATATTTTGAAGAGATAGGCTATCCGCGCCCCCTGCCTCCTGACGTGACGCAGCTAGAACTACTGATTCACATGTCGCTGTGGGCATACAAGTTCAATTCAATCATTCATCATGCGTGTCTCACATTCAGAGCACGTAACGATTGCAAAAACGTAGCCTAAGATCATTCACTTTTCGGCAACAGGGGCCTCATTCAAGAAGCGATCTTATGACAGTCTTGGTCTTAAGATAGTCTTAAGAGAATCTTAGGTAAATCTTATCTTTTTTATTGGAAACTCAGCACCGTCGCGCTCGAACCAAATGCATTCGGTTCGCGAACAACGGTGCTGAGTTTCCAATAAAAAAGATAAGACTTTCCTAACATGATGACGTCACGGCGGTCGGCTAATGGATTTTATTTATTTAAAATTTGAGTTGGGATAAAATTTAAGATAGTCATACGAAACGTAAGTGAATGAGGCTCCAGTTGATTGTTGAAAAAACACGAGCTAGGCCTATAGATAGAAATTGAAACGGATCTTTTTATGCAGATTGAATGCATAGGCACCGTTCGCAATTACTCGTCCGTGAACTAGCTGCAAGCAACGGTTAGGGCGCCGATGATATCGGCTTGCGCTGGCAATAGGTTGCCGAATTGCGCGAAATGGAACGTACTCTTAGAATGAGAAATAAGATACTGTATATGCATTTATAAGTATTATGTGATTTCACGTGATTATGGAAAGAAAGAAGATTTCGTTGTGGATCCAAATATCTTGTTGTTTAAAGTCTCCAAATATGGAATTTTCCGGTGTGCTTTATGAAAAACTGAAATAATAATCGACGCTACTGTTTTCATATCATGTTCTTCATGTTCTGTGCGTCGCTGACGCGTATACGAGCAATATTTACGAGCAATTTTTCTCGTATACAGGGCCAGCGTTTTGGTATGCGGCCTCCCCCCCCCCCCCGGTGGGCTCCTTCAGAGCAGTGGGTTCTGAAGCGGCCACTGGCGTTAAGGCCCCCCAGTGCGAAGGATCTTAGGAGCCGGTGTCAGGCTCTGCAAGAGTTGCCCGCTTTGAGAGCTGCCGTAAGGCGGCTCTTGTGGCAAAAGAGACAAACCCTAAAAGCACGCTAGACAGGGTTTCATGCTAACACGGATGCCGATGTCCTGCGCAACGTGCATCAACCACATACAACGTATGCGGCAGTCTGTACAGTGTATAGTGTCCACGGCTGTCTATCATTACACGCTGTTCATAGCTGTCTGTCAATACACGCTATCCACGGCTGTCCACTAGTATAATGCTGTCCATGGCAGTCCATCAGTATACACGGTTCACGGTTGTGTATAGGTACACCGCTATGGAATCACGTGTCATTATGTTCTCTATCAGTAAGCCTATGCACATGCTGTTCAGTGTTGTGAATCAGTCAGTGGCGACGCCCAAAGATCCTCCCCTCCCGAGATACTTGCGGGATACTGACGGATATATTTTCATATTTTCTCCCATGCAGGATTCGAATTTACAAACGAAACGGTTCACAATCATCATCATAGTCCATAATTAGTTACAGCATTAAATGTATAATTTAACAATTTCACAGGCAATATTCACGAATGGTCCACATTTTTTTCTTAAGCCCCCCGAGGCGCCCCCCCCAGACCGGCATCCGGGGGCAATTTCTCCCCTCCCCCCGCCCCCCTTCCCACCGCCACTGTTTATCAGTGAACCGCTGTCATCACTATTAAAACGCCGTCTACGGCTGATCCATCAGTAGCAGGGATTTATCCAGGATTTTGGAAATGAGGGAGTGTTACAAATTTCAGGGGGGGGTTAAGTCAGGCCACCCACCCCTCATGTCTTTCGTTAAATAAGAATCCTGGCAAATTTTTTCTCATTTTCTCTCCAGTATACTTACGGAATCTTTTCGTTGGAGAATGCTCTCAAAATTAGTTTCTCAAGAGATCCGGAACTTTGCAGCATATACTGACAACTACATTTTCTTCTCAAAATGCCATCACAATCTGCTTCTCACAACTCACTATTCCCATTTTTCATACTAAATCCTCCATCATTCCTCGCCCTCTAAGGGGGGGGGGGTGTTCCAGATCCCCTACACCCCTCTACACTCCCCCCACAGAGGCGGGGTGTTCCAAAAATAATTTTTGGGGGTATGTAACTCAAAAACTGGGGGGGGGGGGGGGGTGTTGGATGATGATCAGTAGGTCTACACAGCTGTCAGTAGAGCCTATCAGTAGGCCTACAGCCGTACACGCTCTCTAGTGATCCAGTGCTGTGGTTGCCGTCTATCTACATGTGTCTGTAGGCTACGGCTACACTCTGTATCCGTAGGCTACGGCTACACTCTGTCCAGTGCTGTGGCTGCCGTCTATATATAGCCGTACATGTAGACAGCAGCCACAGCACTCCAGCGTGTAGCCGTACAGTGCTGTTGTGCAGTGCTGTGTCCGCTGCTGTCCAGTGCTGCGGCCGACGCGTCTATCTTGTATCTGTACGGCTACACTCCGTCCATGTGCTGTGGCTGCCGACTATACGTAGGCTATATGTGCTCTGTCCATGTGTTGTCGCTGCCGTCTACATGTATTTGTACGGCTACACCGTCCACGCTGTCCAGTGCTGTGATGGCTGCCGTCTATATGTAGGCTATCTGCGCGGCTACACGCTGCTCGGTCGTGCCCCTCGGTGCGGGGCGGAGGGCAGACGCGCAGGCTGACACGCGCGGATAGGCTACAACGGAACGGTAACCAATGAGTACTGACTCACTGACAGTGACGTGTAATGTAGCGGCAGGCCGACTTGTAGATATTTCTCATTACCTCGTAGCTCGTACGTCGGCCGTTATCATTCTCACTCGCGTTCGCTCCTTCGCTCGCTCACGCCTAGCACTCAACTAACTGATCGCCTTTTGTCGTCTATTCTGTTAATGTCTGTGTTTTAACACTGATTATTTAGACGTTGCGCCCTTGTGAGGACTGCAGGAGCTGGGTTTTTATGGTCGTATTAATTACCATTCCTGACGTCAACCAAATAATTATCTGTCACGGGGTTAGCAGCTATCGACACTAAAGTCTTGTGCGCTTAACAGCCTTGCTGAAGGATCTATAACGCATAATTTCATAGTTGCCTGCGCGGGACTTGAACCCCTGCTAGCGACCCCCTGCGAGCGGCCCCCTGCTAGCGGCTCCCTGCTAGTGGCCCCCTGCCGCGGCTCTCTGCGAGCAGTCCGTCAGGTACGTGTAGAGCGAACACCGGCTAACTACAGATTCAGTGTGCACTCTCAGACGTTATGTCGGGAATTGAACAGGCAACTTAGCTCTTCATTCGATTATCGTTACAGCGTTTTAAATAGGCATTCCTAGGCTACCGTCGTAATCCATAATATAATCAGGTTCGATGTTATGCTTGACGTTAATACCTAACGTCAATATTGAACGTGGTTCAATCGAGTTCTGACTGACGTACATGAACCGTTGCATAGTCTGGCAAGTTTCGACTGTTGATCATTGACCTGCTGTATAAGATTATACAGTGATAGGCGGTACCGCGCACAGCGGCGCGCAGGGAGCAAGTGAACTTGTTTGACAATTGACACTGATCGAAATCTATTGAATCAATAACGGTATTGAATTTCTAACGATGAAAATGATAGCTCATGTAATTGACAAACGTTCGAAGCTATGAGTGGGAGGGGAGGGGGCAGGTGGGGGACTATAGCTGGGCTTTAAATACCTAGCTATGGGAGCATTTGTAGAGACTGGCGCCGGTGTCGCGATATAAGTTAAACTTATCCCCCATGTCAGATAATTCGTTCGGCGTAACAGATCATCCGGGGGGATACTTTGGCGCGTAACAAAGAATCCCCCCTCGTGCAAATCTATCCCCCAGTCAACGCGACAGAATATCCGCAGTGTGCAATATATCCCCTATGTATCTTCAAATGGACCGGGATGCGAGTTTTGAAAATGCAAACGAAAAGACCTGTTATGCTATAAATGGATCTTAACCAAAACCCTAAACCTAACCCTCAACCTAACCTAAACCCTCAATATTTTAAAAAGTGTTCTATAAATAGAACTCGATTGTATTGTCAAATTGCACGACCATGACCGCAAGCAGTCAGTGTTAAATTAGTGGATGCAGTGGATCAGCCATACATGTAGCCATCGGATTGATGATTCGTATGTGTAAAAACTTTGTTTAATTCGGGTAGGGCCTCTGCAGGCCAATCTACGTAGGCTATATTGGTGCACTACTGTTCGCAAAATGGTGTTTGTCTAATGAATATCAATGCAAGATGTGAACTTTAAATCATAGCCCCAAGTCGTTTTCGGACGGTCTCCGCCCCGGACCCAACTGCGAGCTCCTACAATGCTGGCCCAGACCCCTTAATTGCTAGGGTGATACGCACCCTTATTTCTCCTTATTCAGGCAAAGATCTATCATGTGGACACAAAGAGCTTTTTCTTTGACAAGCAAACCTGAACCCCTGCAAGCCGGGGGACACAGAATTGGCTTGCAGCCCAGAGCTCCCCGGGCGAGTCGTAAAAGGCGACTAAAGAGGGGGAGCGGTTCGTTGCTTGGCAAAGCCGAGGCCTATAGGCACTGAACTAGTACTAGGATTGTAAAAGTCTTCGTTACTACACAGTACACACGGTCGTTAAACTCTCAACACGACCACCACTTTTTCTGCGAAAAGGAGTATAAGTCTAGTAAGTGCAGTCCAAAGTCATTGCTTTTATTTACACATTTAAAGAAGTGAATTTGAACAATCCGGTCGCAGGACGCGTGTTTCCTGAAAATATGCTCCAAATCCGTGAAGTGCTTGCCGAGTTATTCCGGCGCAATTGCCTTTTCAAAATTGGTTCTTGCCCGCGCACCCTCTCATACATGCGTGGCGTCACTGGGGTTGGTGACACCCAGTGCGGTAACTCATGGTGTCACCCCCTCACGACTTACCCCATGGACTTCCTCCGAGTCCGCCAGTGCCAAAATAACGGGACCATACAGAATCCTTCGTAACGTTTGTAAATGTAGGTCCTATATTTACAAAGGCCATAGAAGAAAAATTGAATTCAAGGTCGGAGGTAAAAGATTGTAAGAAGTTAAGAACTAAGAACTACATAGAAAATATGTTACTTTTAAATTTTTATTTTAACATTAGACTTTAAATTTTACTGTTGCAGGAGATAAGGTTGTAACCGTTCTGTATTGGGTTTGCACAATCAGCAACTGCCCGAATAGTATACAACAGTACAAATTACAATGTCACATTAAATCTCGACTAAATCAGAACTTTCCTTTCCTGGCCTTTAAAGCTGCAAACTTGTTAATTACTTCATCGAAATCAACTCCTTTCGTCAAATCACTTCAATTGATAATATCGCAAGATCAGAAAGCCTTGACTGTCCCATGGTAGATCGCAAATAGTTCTTTATAAACTTCAGCTTTGAAAAACTCCTCTCACATGAAGCCACAGACACACAGATCGTAAGAAATAATTGTAGGCTCACTGAGAGATATGGGAGAAATTCTAGGAAGTCCCATTCAGCTATGAATTTTAAAACGTCAAATACAAATACTGACCAGTCTTCGACTTTTTGAGTCTTTGACCCACGTGTAGTGGGCATGGGCTGATTAAACAGCGGAAGCCACGTGAGTGACTTGTTTCGAAACGTCATTCTAGCTAATTGGACAGAAATCTTGGCCGGGTTCCTGATTTATGTAGCGATTTAAAGAAGAGCTATTGATAGAGAAAGTTCGGCCAGCAGTCAACAGCGAAACCAGATTATATACTAGTCGCCATTTAATTTTTTATCGAATACTGTAACTATGTACAACGTTATCTTCTAGAGGAGTTATTATACACGCAAAACTATAACACGTTTTTGTGTTTATAACTAACAGAACAGAGATATTTTTATATTTCCATAATAAATTTCTGTCGCTGGGCTGAAACAATGCATAAAAATAATTTCGTAGAGTGACATAGAATCATAGACAGTAATATTTTGCATGTTAGTGTCACCCCATGTGATGGTGTCACCCGGTGCGGTCCGCACCCCCCGCATCCCCCTAGTGATACCACTGGGCTTGTCGATCCTTTTGTTTTAATTAGACAGTCGGATTCCCCTGGTCCGTACCAGTTCTAAGCCGGCTGTTAGATGCCGGTGACACCGGCCGAGGCGGGCGCTGAAACCAACAAGCCGCCCGATTAACATACTTTTTTGGAAGGCAAGCGTCCAGGGGGCTCATTTACGTAGATATATTATGACAATCTTAGTCGTAAGATTGTCTTAAGAGAATCTTTGCAAATCTTATCTTTTTTATTAGAAACTTCGCACGGTCGCGCGCGAACCGAATGATGACGTCACGAAGGTCGGAGATTGGATTTTACTTGTTTTAAATTTTAGTTAGGATAAGATTTCAGAAAATCTTAAGAAATATACGTAAATGAGGCCCCTGGATTGGCAGACAATGTGATTGCGCTATATTCCGCTGTAAAATGAAATCTGGCGTCCACATGGCACTCACTGGTGCATAATAATAAGGGTCAACTACGGCCTACTAGGCTACTACATGTACCTTGCCAATATTGTATGGTTTTGTAAGTACTGAATCGAGGGTGTGATCGACGTGTTTTTATATTTCACTGGAACGACCTGAAGCGTTAGGTCTGTTCCCCTCCCCCCCCCCCAAAAAAAGTCATCGGATTTGAACGAATTGCAGGGCTCATGAAAATCAGGCTGGAGGGATATCGAGCCTCCTCCAGCCCCACTGGGTGCATCTCTGAACTTCTTCAATGCTGAAAACAAATTAGCGCCGTTACTGCCAGTTCTTCCCTCTCCCTTCGCTCGTCAGTAAAACGCAAATGAAGTTTTGTGTGCTGGAGTATAGCTAGACCATGACTCCCTTCCATGCTGGACTAACGGGCTAAGGTCATCGCGGGTTGAAGCGCATCATAATTGTTAGCAATATCATGGTGCCTAAAATGACAATAATGTACCCAAGATTAATCAATGATATTGATAATATTCATACCAGAATGTTAAGGTTTTAGTTCGTAGTTCTATGCAAAATGTCAGGACATGCAATAAATAGCTCAATGGGTGCAAGTTAAATACATGTACGCCTACAATAGAAGTGATCCTGTAGGCTAGTGTGAAGTGTACTCAATTTGAGTCACGTGAAAGCAGTTTACACATTGGGCTCCTATAACCGTTCGGCTACATGTTGGTGGCAATAATTGAGTATACCCTAATTTAGTAGCCAACTGTTTGACAGCCAATAATATTTCTCGAATTTAAGACAGCTCGGGCTAAAGCTCATGCTAATCCATTGAAACAAACTTTCTACAATTGCATGAAATAGGCTGTTGTGTCAATGAAATTTTATTAGACTATATTGAATACGAAGAATATGAATTTGGCATACAAATTTTTTAAATCGTGACGGTTTTGCTGCAAATCAAATTTCCGATTTAAATTTTGAATTCATTTACAAAAAACGGTCAGAATTTTATAAGTACTGCTTCAGATTCCGATTCAATGCATGGTTTATATTAAACAGGCCATTTAAGAAAAAAATAAGGCAATTAAAAATGATCATTTTAAACATTTGCAATTTTTCACCATCGGCCTACAGGACAACGCAGCGCCGTTACATTTGAATCACAATTTCTGATTGGTTTTTGTTTGCTCAACGTTCTGGTCTATGTAAAGCTGACCGTTTTGCGTTTTAGGCTGGGCCGGATGCTAGCAAGGCTAGCATCCACACAGGATGCGTGAATGATGTAAGAGTGTTACTAGATGCAGAAGAATAGCCCACATGTAGGCTAGTTTCCCGGCAAATCTAGCGGCGGTGTTGCCCTCCCGGCTCGCGGGGCAGAAAACTTTTAACAATTTAGCATTAGAATTTTTGTAATGAAAGAACTGGCCTACACTTCCCTAATTCGCAACTCAAAGAAGTTAGCTTATTTATAACGTATTCTCTCGTTGATGACGTTACGCCTAGCGTACGTTGTAGCTCAATAAGGTGCAGAAACGAATGATGTGCAGGTGTTAAGATTATGGTCCGACAACGATCGGTTACGTTATTGGTTTGGGGGGGGGGGGGGGGGGGGGGGGGGGGGGGGGGGGGGGGG
>JAQIWG010009323.1:0-10744 GCA_034695025.1 Chamaedrilus cognettii | reverse complement strand
ATCAAAGATCTAAACACATCAAAGATCTAAACACATCAAAGATCTAAACACATCAAAGATCTAAACACATCAAAGATCTAAACACATCAAAGATTCAAATAATAAAATAGTCAGCTATCACAGAGCTGATGATACGAGACTCGTAGACAGACCCTAACCGTAACGTCTGACCTGACGCTGAGCCTTGCAAACAGACCTCGACCCTAACCCGACTTGAGACTCGTAGAGAACCCTTACCCCACCCTCTGACCTGAGACTTGTACACAGACCCTAATCCTAACCCTTGACCTCAACCCTAACCCTGACCTCTGACCTGAGACTTGTAGACGGAGCCATGAGCGAAGCCTCTCTCCAGTGATGCCTTGTTGATGACCATTGCGTCTTCCATGTCATAGCCCTGCATGGCGAGATGCGACCCAGTCAATAACAGGATCAGCGCAGGGTGTGACGGTGACACACTCAATAATGAAATCAGATCAGTGTGTGACTCACTCAGAAACAGGAGCAGAGAAACGCACAGCCATGTCAGAACCAGAAAGAGGCACTGGATAGAAAGAGCGCACTCGAGCCTGCAAGCTGTGTGTGATGCAGTCCGATCCGCAACACTGACCGTGTAGGAGAGGACGGCGACGACAGCGTTGGTCCCAAGGGGGTAATTATCCAGGTCGTAGTGCGCGTAGATGTGCGTGCGCGTGAGGGGAGACTGCGCGGTGTGCAGGCGGTACAGCTTGTTGTCGGTGCGGCGCCGCCACGCATGCAGCGGTACACCCATCGTCTGCTTGCCCATCTACACACCAGAGTCAACCCATAGGAGTCAACCATAATCCACAGGGGTCAATCATAACCCACATGGGTTATGATTGACCTGTGATTGACACTCCACCTATGGTTCAACCGTAGCCTCAGTAAACTGCGCAGGTTTGAGGGTAGCATGCTTCACTCTTGTGCGAATTTATCTAAACAATCCTAGAATTTATTTCATGCTGTTCAGGTTCATGCTGTGAGGATGCATGGGAGACAGGATTGAATCAAGCCTCAGCTATGGTCATGGTTAGGGTTAGGGTTAATACATCACTGTTACCTGACACTGATACATGTTGCGTGGACTCTGGTTGAAGTCAGAGTAAGGAGTGAGGGCGGCCATGTCTGAGAGTATGCTGATGGGAGACAGCTCCATGTGGGTCGTCACCTGCACACATAGACAGACACATACAGACATACAGACACACTTACAAATAGACCGGCTACTTTAGCAAGAGTTCGGAGAGCCAGACTCAGATAATCATCCCTAGACAGTCTCTAGCGGCCTGCCCTAAACAACAATCCACAGATTGAGCTCTTTAAGAGTAGCCTAGATAATTAGCCTCAGATAAGCTCTGGAGGGGTTGACCTAGATAAGCATCGCTCTGTGAGTGTAACGCGATGCTTACCCCTGGTATGACGTCACTAGGGGTGACAGAGATGTGCAGGTATGCCTGCTCAAAGGTGCCGATGAGCTCCGAGGTCTGCGTGCTGAGGCTGCACACCGGACGCACCATACGCGCCACCGACGTGAAGAGGAACAGACCGGGGAACTGAGAGGAGACCTTGTCGCGCCTCGGCACCAGGGCTATCTCTAGCACAGGCGGCACCTGCACCACACACCGCACCCTGCACCACAAACAGCACCCTGCGCCGCACACAGCACCACAAGCTATACCAACTTCAAATAGAAGAAAACTCTCTCTCTCTCTCTAGTGCACTGCCAAACGGCAGGTCTCTCACATCCAACCTCTCCACACCTCACAGTCCTCTGCCCTTCTCTTAATGCTTCCATACGATTTTCTCTCCAGCAGTTCGTCTATCATTCCTATTCTCTTCCTTCCCCTCGTCCTCTCGTCCTCCGTTCTTCCCTCCAGTAGAGAACAAAACAAGACAGTCTATTCCATGCCGTGAACCTCGTCATGCAGCAGTTGTTGAACGTTGCAGCTAGTCAACTTGATCTAGAACGTTCTATTGCAGAGTGACAGCTAGCTGCACAACGTTGCTTCAGTGAGGCACACTTCTACCACACATTACACCAAGTCCCAAGTTATGGAAAACTAACCCTAAACAGCAACCCTGACCCTAACAGCCCCAGTGACCCTAACAGCCCCCTCATCACTCACAGTGCTTGGCTCTCTCAGTTTGAGAAAACGCAGTTGCGCCACAAACTGTTCTGCGTCTCTGTCCAACACCCAGCCCACCAATCGACCGTCGACCATGAGCGTGTAGTAGTCCTTGTGTCGACCAATGAGAGGGCTGTCATACGGTGCTGCCCCAAGTCGCATCAGCACACCAATCAGTGCGGAGCTGTTGCTGAATGCACTGTTGACCACCTATGACACACAGCGAGATGGCTATCACATGGAACACATTGTTCACCTGGAACACAAAACTCACATCAAGACTAGACAGAATCCTGAACCTTAACTCAACATTTATTTATGTTTACATTGATTTCAGTTATCAAGATCTGCTGCCGCAAGAATTCACAATGAACAATGCAAACACAGAAGTCTGGAGCCTATTATAGAGTCTATTTTTAGATAACTCCGCTGTCAGTGTATCGGATGAAGAAGGCGATGCTGTGAGTGTATAGGACAAGGACGGTGATGCTGTGAGTGTATAGAACAAGGACGGTGATGCTGCGAGTGTATAGGACAAGGAAGGTGCATGTGCTGTGAGTGCACAGCTGACCTGACACGTGTTGGTCATGTGGTTGAGCAGGCCGCATGGCGCGCCATCTGGGGTGTGGACCGGACACAGGAACCCTGCAACCACCCCCACATGGAGGGCGGGTTAAAGTTGGTTAGACTAAGCACTGACATCGGCAGTCAGCTAGCGGCAGTGCAAGCTGGTCATAGCTCTTAAACCCACATTTTGGTTTAGCTCATATCAGCTCTCAGTGTTAAGATTCAGTTTAGATTTAGGGTTAAGGTTAGGGTCAGCTGACCTCACGCTCTTAGGGTTAGGGTTCAGATTAGATTCAGGACTAAGGTAAGGGTCAACACATCCCAGCTCTCAGGGTTAGGGTTAAGTACGGGCTAGGTTCTCACCCCAGCTCTCAGGCATAAGTTTGCGCACAGAGGTCGTCCTCATCTTGGCGAAGTAGGCGCCGCGGTGAATGCAGCGGAAGTGAGAGAGGTAGCGACAAAAGTTTAGCTTGTCTGCGACCACCGTCAGCCCTGTCGCCTGTATACACAGACTGTAGCCTGTATACACACAGACTGTATACACACAAACTGTATACAGACAGACTATTGCCTGCATAATACACACAGACTGTGATCAGTGCACTGTAGCCTGTACACAGACTGCATACACACAGACTTGCATCAGACCCAGGCCTGTAGTAGACCAATCACAGCAAAGTTGATGACCTGACCTGCATCAGCCGCAGGCCCGCAGTGGAACCAATCAGAGTAAAGCTCAAGATCTGACCTGCATAAGCCCCAGGCCTGTGCGGGAGACAAGCGTTCCAGTGGACAGGAAGTAGTTGACTGCGTGACTGATGTCCTTGACCTTGCGGAATGCATCCATGAGCACCCCTGCAGCCAATCACACGCATCCATGATGAGCACTCCTACAGCCAATCACAGGCATCCATCAGCACCCTCCAGTGCCAATCACAAGCATCAATGAGCATCCTGTAGCCAATCACAAGCATTCAAGGAGAGGAGGCTGACCTTGACTGAACTAAATAAAAGGCTGACTAGAGTTGCACTCAGCAAAAGCCTAACCAGAGCTGAACTAAACAAAAGGCTGACCAGAGTTAAAAGTGAATGCTGTCGCTTTCTTGCGTGCATCAGTCGCAGCCTTCTCCACCACCGCTCTCAGCCCCCCGACCCAGTTCTCCAGCCTCTCCTGTACACACACACACACACATAGCTTCCACCCTCCACCCAGCTTTCCAACCTCACCTGTAACCCCCTCCCCTCCAGCAGCCCTTATACCTACCGCTCAGCTCAGCATTCCTTTATGGACACACTTTTATATTTGCACTAACATGATTCGACTAAAGATTGATACAATATGAACAAATGGATACGCATTACAGAAGGTCAAGGCTGACTACTAATTGACTAGAACAAAGATTTTCTAGAAACCTTAAGCAGAAAGAATGAAGAAAAGAAGGACGTGCCTTGAGGAAGGTTTGGTAGAGGTGGCCGGGCAGCAGAACCTCGTGAAACATGGGGTTGTCTGCGCTCTCAGGAGAACACTCCCCCCTCGCCAGCGCAAACAGCTTCTGAGTCATGTACCTGGTACAGGGAGCACTAAGTGTAATATGGCACACTGAGTGTAACAGGGCGCACTGAGTGTAACAGGGCGCACTGAGTGTAACAGGGTGCACTCAGTCACGCATCTGATGCATTGTGAGCTCAATCACACAACGACACACACAAAATATCATTCTTGCACCTGTTAATCAGAAATATAAATCATAAAACAAGAAGCAGAATAAGACTTACGCCAACAGGTTAAACTTGTCTGTTGGGTTGTCGAGATGAACACAGAGCAATGTTCTGCAACAAAAAATCAGAGAACTTTTAAATGACACTCAAGTGCATAATACACAGCGTCAAACGCATCACTCAGATACAAATGCCCACTGAAATTCGTATTTTTCTAGAACTATTTTAGATCGGATTCTCTCTGCCACAGTCACTCAGCAGTCATCTCTCAATTCATTCAAGATGGCGATGTCCACAAATTGCATAAACTTTTTCTTTTCTGCGCGCATTGCACACATCATCCTCTAAGGTGGAGTGCAGTGGCGAAGCTGACGTTGAGCTGAGTAGAACAAACAGTAGCACATCTGCATTATTGAGATTAAAGAAATAAAGAGATCGGGTCAACAAGGAGGTAGGGTCACGAACCTGAAGAGGTGGTCGGTGACCTGTGGGTCGGTGTACCAGGCCGGCAGCGCGAGTCTGAAGCGCAGCAGGCGCGCAATGTGAGTCTGAGCGTGTCTCTGTGTGTGCACGCCCTGCTCATGCACAGCACGCAGCATCCCCGCCACACACCTACACACACACACGCAGTATGCCCGCCACACACCTACACACACATACAGGCTGGGCATCAGCCACATACCTACACACAGACATGCAGAGGGACTGAGAAAAATACAGGCAGCAGTAAAATGAAAAAATCAAAAAATTGTCTCTCTCCCTGCTGCTAAACATGGACTGACCCGCAGTAGAAGGAATCTGCCTCCCTGCCCTGTGTAAGGCGTGTGTAGGCGTGCAGGTCTGGTGAGGGCACCAGTGCGCGCAGCAGCAGTGCGAGGGGCAGGTAGTGTGTCTGTTTGGTGTGTGTGAGGGCGACACGCACCGAACCATCAGTGAGGTAGTGCAGCACCACTGTCTGCACCACACCGCACTACTGTATCACACTGTACTACACACAGCACCATGCATGACACCATACACTGCAACATGTACTGCACCACACACGCTGCATCACATCTGCACCTCAGGCTGACTAAGGGATAATGTCAGCTTATACACGTCATAAATAATTGGCTACATCAGGGAAGGATCTGGATCGGGTTAGAATCAGTATATGAGTCCAAATTTAGATGATCGGTCAGTATCTGGGTCGGGTAAGAAGAGCGCAGAGACTGACCGCAGATGATTGATCGTCTCTGACGCTGCGCAGAGACACGCCGTACTCCGTGTAGAGTCTGCCTCTGTTGCGCCAGGACGGACGAACCAGGGCTAGAGGCTGTACACATACGCACAGGGGCACACACAATGACACGCAAACATACTAGCACAGAGACACTCAGGCAAACACAAATATATAAAAAATAATCAGAAAGCTTACAAAACTTCGCTTCAAACACCACATGGACTTCAAAACCAAGTTTTAAATAATGCAATGTTCAGCACAATTTGCGAATAGGTGAGACTCAAGGTGAAACTGAGTGAACATAAATATAGAACAACAATAGAAAGAGTGGGGGGAGGGGGGGAGAGGGGAGGTGTGAGGGAGGGTGAAGCAGGGACAAAGCAGAGCCCCCTCCGCTTTGTCCCTGCTTCACCCTCCCTGCACGCACTACTGACGTAGTTTCTGCGCTGCATGATGAGCATGCGGATGACTCGCTCTATGCCGTTGATGATGAAGTACCCGCCCATCTCCTGCCAACAAACGCAGTACCCGCCCATCTTCTGTCAATTAAACGCAGTAACCGCCCATCTCCTGTCAATCAAACACTATATCAATACTGTTGTTGATAAACAAGTCGTTCCATTCGTCATAAAACAGCAATGAAGACAGACTCAACAACAAACACAGCAACTCACTCCCAGCGCAGTTTCACTCGTGAAAGAATAGACATAGAAAGCATATCAGCTAGGAGGGGGGTGGGTAGAGACGAGGGGGGCACAGACCTCCGCCTCCTCCCCCTGCTTGATGAGCTCTGCCGGCTGAAGTGACGCAAGGTTGCACGCGCCCGACTGAAACAGCGACATCCATCCATCAAACTTGATAGCTACATGAGGCTTGTCTATACGCTATATTATGGTCTACAAGCCAATAACAGATCAAGCATAAGCCAGAACAGCTGTCTGCTCTGATCAACGAAGCAGGTTATCCATGTCGCAATACACTGATCAGTAATATATGCTTCATCCGCTAGTACACAGTTACCAGAACAGTGCCAGTTGAAGGACTCAAGTACCAGCACACACGGTTTGTCTGCAGCGCTACACTTTGAGTGAAACTATGATAAAGAGACTGGAGACAGCAGTGTGAGATGTGTGAGGAGCAGAGGGCGCACCTTGACCATGACGGGCACCAGGCCAACATTGCGCTCCACAGTCTGCGACGCACCACCACTCGACCACGCAACCCAGACTTGTAGCGCGCCACAGTACGACACACCGCGCTCCCTGCACTAAACAGTACGACACACCGCGCTCCCTGCACTAAACAGTACGACACACCGCTCTCTCTACACTACACGCATCACTCTACACTGTACACACCGCTGATCTCATAAGCAGGTAACACTTGAGAATTTAATTAACGCAGAAAAATTAAAGAATTCAGGTAGCTCTAGCTAAGGTTTGACCAGACTGTCTTTCTTGTGCCTTCTTGATTTATCTAATTGCACCCATAATAGTCATTCTCTGACTGAGCAAGAATAAGAAGAGAAGAACCAACCTCAGCCGGAAATATCTTTCGCTCATATGCAAACTTTTGACTCTCAGCAACACGAGGCTTCAACAGCTTGGCTTGCTGCAACACAGAGCACACGCTGCAACCGGTTTTTAGAGTTTAGCTCAACGTTAAGGTTAGCAAATCTGTTAGGGTTAGGGCTGCATTTGGGCCAGGGCTAGGTTAAGGTTTAGCCTGCTGCTTGACCAAGTTGGCGTAGAAAAATTATTTACAGATAGCTATTTACAGCGCTGATGCTGCTTGTACATCGTCATGATATTTCTTAAACACGTTGAAACATGATCTCTGCTTTAGATCTATATTATAGTGGCAAGAACTCAATTCTAAATAGTATTTATTTACAAGGTCAATGAGCTAAAAAAATTAAAACAATGTTGACCTACATGATTTTACTAGTGAGACCTAAATAATGCATTGATTGTAAATTCTGCAATGTAAAACCTTGATAGAAAAAGTAATTCTTTGTCCTCCGGGCAGCTCCAGCTCTGGAACATAAATACCCTGAAGCAAAACATAGATATGGTACTTAGAAAGAAACAACGACACTAATAATGAAACATTGTACTGCAATGACTCATTAATTTATTTTTTAACATATTTTATTATAGGCTACCTAAAAAAAATACGGATTCCTTACAACCAGCCAAGCCGGGGCACTCAGTCAGATACTAACAGCGCACATCTTACAGAAACTTTTAAGTGTTACTGTGGAAAGGAAACCCATAGCATTGGGCTAACCACAAATTCAACAAAAAAGCGTCCAGCCTTTACCTGGACGGCCTTGTTGAGTCCCATGTCCAGCATATGATTGAATGAGTGTAGCCTTTACCTGGACGACCTTGTTGAGTCCCACATGCAGCATGTGATTAAATGAGTGTAGCTTGTACTGAGACAGCCTTGTTGAGTCCCACGTCCAGCATGTGCTTGAATGAGTAGCCTGTACCGGGACGGCCTTATTGAGTCCCACGTCCAGCATGTGATTGAACGCGTGTAGCCTGTACCTGGACGACCTTGTTGAGTCCCACATCCAGCATGTGATTGAATGAGTGTAGCCTATACCTGGACGGCCTTGCTGAGTCCCACGTCCGGCATGTGATTGAACGAGTGTAGCCTGTACCTGGACGACCTTGCTGAGACCCACATCCAGCATCTGAATGAATGAGTGTAGCCTATACCTGGACGGCCTTGTTGAGTCCCACGTCCAGCATGTGATTGAACGAGTCGATCTGAGGCCGCGTCATCTCCTGCAGCGACTGAACGACAACACACACTGGCGCTGATAGCAGACTGAAAGTAGGACCCTAATGATCATTACGCCGTCAAAGCCACCACTACGGTGCTCGCTTTATGAATAAAGACAATGCAGTTGCTGGAAGTGAGAGTAGAGGACTGACACCAAAACACCACCGGTACCTCAGCGTCCTGTAGACCACTAACAAATCACAGACATGCAAGTCTCCGCTGTAGCCTGTCAACTGACATTAAACATCACATTCAATATTATCTAAAGATATGTCGTTGTTCATATACGCATACGCAGGTGGTACTACGCGACACGCACAAATTGTAAGTTTTTGCGAGTTGGCCTATTTAGGAGTTAAATCAAAGGTCTCGTCTCAGTTCGCTTCGTATAAGTGAACCGACGCAAGCCTGGTAGCTTAGTGTTAAGTGGAAAGGGGGGAATATCTTGACGTAAGCCTGGAAGTCCAGTGCTAGAAGGGAAGAGGGGGACCTTACCTTAAGCTGTCGAGGCTCGGGCGCGCCATAGTTGGGGCGAGTGAGATGCTTGAAGTCTGGCGCGACTGACGAGTCAGCCATGCTCTCATCCACACCAGCACCGTTAGCCAATAGCTATGACTGCACTGCTGTCCTCCTCCCTCTTCTTCTTCCTTCGTTCTCAGCGTCGATGTCGATCTCTGGCTCAGCATCTGTCAAAAAAAATTAATAATAATAACATTCATAATTTAAAAAACAACCCACATGTTTTTCAAAATAAAGAACTATAACAGGGTTTATTTTTATCTGGAACAAGGCTGGGTGCTCGATTGTAGTCTACCTAACCCCAACCCTAACCCTAACTCTAACAAACCCTAACTTTAACCCCTAACCCTAATTATAGTTCCTATATGCCTGAACGATTACAAACAGCAACCAATCAGAAATTGCAATTGTAGCAGTCTTCCGTCGTCATGAACGCTGTAGATCTATATTCTGTGGATCTACTAAGCAGTCGGCGTAAAATTGCGATTTAAATTATTTCTTCAAATTTGACAACCAGTTTAAAACGCTTTCTTTTCTTTAACAAGCGTCTATTTTATTTCACTGATTTCACTGATCGTCGTCCGACGGTTCCTCTCCCCCGTCCTCGCTGTCCACTTGACCGCCTTTTTAGGATTAGAGTTGGGGGTTAGAGTATTTATTGAATGCGACGCTAGGATTGGGTTTTTAGACCTGCGGCTTAGGCCTATTATTATGAAATAATATTTCATCTTAATTTTTATCTTGACGTAGCATAGCAAATATAGCATATTTTTTCTCATTGTTTGATTCTTCTTGTCGACGGCCCGTCGTGCACACAACTTGACTTCGTGACTAGCGTGTACGTAGTCACTAAAGGCCGGTTGCTAGACTTCGATTTGATGTGCGATTTTATTTTGTAGTCCGAATTAACCAAAGAAAATATATGAAAGAATTGTATCGAATAATCTGATTGGTTAATTCGGACTACACAATAAAATCGCACTTCAAATCGAAGTCTAGCAACCGGCCTTAAGACTCACTATATATTAGTTGAAAGTAAATGACGTAATGTGTTAAAAATTAATTTATATTGTATGAAAGAAAGAAATCTAAATTCGCTATTATACGGTACTACCATACATAAAAAAGAGATAGGGCCTAATTAAAATCATAGATTATTTAGTCGAAATTTAGGTATCATATTATATATCATACCTTACCTTACCTTGTCGCCGCCCGATGCCCCCTCTCCCCGGACCCCGCTGACGGCTCAAATGGGGAAAAAAGCGTTGCTGCTTATTTCAATCCCCTGGTTCCATTCAGGAGGCGATCAAGCTTGCCTTTGAAGATGTTAACGTTGTTGCCTGGACTACGCTATCGGGAAGTTGATTCCACTCATCGACAACTCTATTTCCCAAAAAATATTTTTCTGTGTCCAACCTGAACCTTTTCTTAAAAGATTTGCATGAATTTCCTCTTGTTACGCATACGTTCTCATTAACTCCTCTTCTTCTCCTGAAGAACTCTTCCTTACCAATCCCTTCAAGTCCATTAACAATTTTATACACTTCTAGTAAATCCGCTCTCAATCTGCTTATCTCTAGAGTAGTTAATCATAGTTCTTTCAATCTCCCTTCAAGTCCCTTCATAACTATTTCCTCTACACTCTTCCACCATTCTCGTAGATCTCTTTTGTACTCTTTCAATTAAATTTATGTCTTTTTGCAAATGAGGTCTCCACACCTGGCCGCAGTAGTCCAAGTGTGGTCGAACTAACGACTTATATAATTGAATCATA
>JAQIWG010009322.1:0-10745 GCA_034695025.1 Chamaedrilus cognettii | reverse complement strand
TAACAGCAAGCGTTAAAACGGTCTTGGGATCCAACAGTTGACCAACTGGCGCCTCTAGCGAATGGCCAGAAACGATGACAGCGCCGCCCGTGTGAAGTGGAATAATATAAGTATTCCGCTCGAGCCTATGAGACTATTTAGTTCAACATGTGAGATTCTGACACTGGCAACTATGAAACCATGCGTCACAGGCCCTTCAGCAAGGCTGTTAAACACACAAGTGTCGCTAGCTGCTAACCCCGTACCAGATTGAATGGTCGGCGTCGGGAAGGGCATCCGGCTGTAAAAACCTAGCTCCAGCAGTCCTCATCAGGGCGTAAACGTCTAAACCTGTGTGAAAACATGAACAGATTAGACAACCACAAAAGGCGTTTAGTTGATTTAGTTTATTTCTAAATAAATATTATCAACAATTATTACATTGTAACAACTCAAAAAGCCTATACTTTTAGCGGAATGATATAAAAATGATTTTATGTCACAAATTTCATCGATGAATATTTGATATTCAGATTGTCAGAATTTCGAAACATTCCACTTGAGTCCATGGGTGTCACTGGTATCCTACTGCATGACAGATTATTAAAGTCGTTAAACAGACAGAACGAAAGTTTGAATCTCTCATAATTATCTATTATATACATGTAGATAGATAGTAAACTTTTGTTTCCAAATGCAGCATACTTAGGCTAATATTAGTGATACAATTTTATAAATCTGTGCGCAAAATATTTTAGTACGTCATAGGTTTAGTATCAATACATACCAGCATCAATGCACCATTGCTTTAGCAACTTAATAATAGTTGTCTGATCTACAACACAGCCTGCAACCAGCCATTTGCTAGTACACAATACTAACATTATTCCAAATAACGACAGTTAATTGGTACTACCAGGCTATGTGGGCATCTCAAAACGTTATAGTTCCCCGTATCGTTCCGCGATCGCGGTGGAAGGTGTCCTCACACCGTTTGAAGTGCGCATGCGCGGCTTGTATAATGACGTGACCATATTTTAAACGCGAAAGTGCTACATAATACAGTCTAGCACTTGTGATGATCGGTGCTGAAATTGAAAGTTTCAAGTTGAGGATTGATTCCAAAGGATAAGAAAATTAGGTTAAATGACAAATTAGGCAAAAAGGACCCAATTAGATCCAAAGGGCCTACGATATATCAACAAAAATTATACCAAATTAAGTTAATTATTAAGGCCTAACGACTACGCTGTCATTATTAACTAAGCGCATTAATTATTACAGTTATTTGGTCCTGCGCAGTGTTTATTAACAATTATAACGTCCAAACACTTATAACGTCCAAACACTTAAAACGTCCAAACATTTATAACGTCCAAAATACTTCATCAGGAGTGGCCCAGGTCCAGAAGGCCCAGTCTACTTCTGAGCCTCCTTACCACGATGGCGGTTGGCCCAGCGTTGAATATTATCGCCCTGGCGATGGTTCTCCTTGAATGGAGAAGACCCTGTCGTTCCATTCATCTGCCGATAGCCCTACCAGATAAGACTCATAGATGGCACGTTTTTCAGCGGGCGTGTATCTGATTACTGGCTTTTTCCTTGAAACGGTGAAAGCAAACTTTAGTATAATTAATAAATGTAATAAAAATGAGACGCAATAGTTTGGCTACCGCTGACTATCTGCGGCTTTGTGACCTTGATCTTATTTGATTGATTAATTTAAGTTTTTGTTTTCTTGCATTATGTTTAACTGGTAAAGGGTGAATAAAAGCTGCATATTTGTAGAGTATTTTTCATTGTAGTCAAGTCAACATAGCCAATGAAAGAAAATCTCTAAAAGAAAAAGAGCAAAGCACGTTATTCTTTTACAATGATTTACAATAGTCACAACCTATATTTTAATACTTGACTTGCATTAAGCCATCTAGTCAATTTTTTCTTACCAAAAGTGGCCCACTTGACATCAAATATTTGTTTAATTATTTAATTTTTATTGTGAAACAAAATATTAAATAGTAGTAATAGAAATTTACGTATAAATATAACGTTCATCGCCATGAAATCAGGATTGAAATCCTAATCTGAGTAGTCGTTCTAGAATTTTAAAACAATAGAGGATTGATGTATGTGGTAGGATCTAGCATTATAGTCTGTGATGTAGAGATGAGGCTCTAGCCTTGTAGTTTGCTATAAAACAGGTCTTTGGCATCTACATTTTGCATGACATCCCAAAGATGAGTGAAACACGCAGTAACTGTTAGTTCAATTCCAAAACTAACACTGATAGATTTACAATTGCAATATCATTAAATTAAATTAGAGATACTCAACAACTAAATAAATCATATTATCAAAAATTTTAAAAGAATAAAATGACCATATGATATAAAGAGTAAAGAGAAAAAAGAACTGCTTGTGCATGTTACAAAGTGCTATTCAAACCATCAGATGAAGGCGGAACAAATTTAAAATATTGAATTACAATTTATACACAATCATATCATCAGCAAAAGTATACTAACAATATTACATCTTGTTTTGTAGTATAGAATTCACAAAGCTTAGGTTTTTACAATAATCCGACACAGGCATTTTTGTGTACAATATTTTGAAAAAAACCAAAACAGTTATCTTACTATTAGCTTTACAAATTCCGATGATATTTGACAAACGAGATAAATATACTTGCAAAATAATATTGCAAATTTTATTTCGTTTATTTTTGAGACAAGTCGCAGAAAATAAAAAAATATTGACAAAGCACATAGATGCTTGTCATATGACATGTCGGTACAGAATTCGTTATAAAACAATTTGAAATTTGCGTATGATATAAAGTCGTGTACATTAATTATTATCATTGGGGATAATTATGCCAGAAAACTATGATAAGCGCTAATAGAAAATTACAAATGTAAATTTGTACTGGTAAAAATTCAGGATATGCAAGTTACGTGACAAAAATGATTATACATGTCGTGGAATGCCTTTCGGGAATGAATTTTTTCAACAGTTGGATTTCTACAAATTGACATACATGTAAATTAACGATGCACAATGCATTGCACATGCCCTGAAAAATCCTTAAGACATTGAAAATTTCAATTTTAGCGACAGACTAATCATCAGGCTTGTCAATAATTTTGCACACCATGATTAACTGATAGACTGAAAAGTTCATTACTTCAGAAGATCCCATTCGTATCATTTCAGTACGGAAATAATCATTAACACCCTATTGCTATTTTTTAATTTGTCCACAAATTTTTTATTAAACGATTAAAAGGAACATGCAAGATTCATATAGAGAACTGTTGTAGGGCTAAATGTGCAATTGAAATATAACTGAGTGCAACTACTTACAATAGTTATTCAATCTGCTGAATACCTAATGAAGAAACAATTCATACTGTCAAGGGTTAGCCTAACTATTAGCAAGTTGCTAAGCTCTCTGCACACAACGCTAGATTTCACAACACAAATAAGAAATATGCCTAACGCTCTATGCGCGTTACTGAATCGGCAATATTAACAGTTTTCCTAAGATCAGTAAAATACTCCACACTCAGTCAGAATAATATTCGTTTCTTGATCTCAGCGCACATATTTACAAAAAATGTCTAACCGAGTCCCGCTGGTTTGATCTAACACTAGTTTGAATATTCATAATGTACCCTATCCTATGTACAATTGCAACATACAAAGTTTGGCTCACAATATACAGTATCCTATTGCGCACAATGTTGTACAGTCGTAGTTACCTGAATATAGTTTGATAATTAGATATTTGAAATTTACAACGGGTATTTTAGTAAAAATTGTCTCGGAGTGCCCGTCTTCCTTGGGGAAATTATTTTACAAAGTTGCCGTAAATCCAGATTGATCATGGAATGTAAATAACATTCACTGAGACAGTCCTGTTGAATGACTCATACCAGCCTTTATCAGACTTATGAACATAAATCTGAATACTTATTGCAATCATCGGTTCATCAGAATTCATTACTGTGCCATATGCGCTTGTTAGAATGTGCCATGAGAACACACCTCACACAACTCACACACAACTCACACACAACTCCCGCAGGCCTAATCGCTAACCCGCTTCGCATCAATAAGTCTCAGAAATCACAAGATCAGTGCAGAAATAACCCACAAAAACTCCCAATAGCCCGCGCGACGTCATTAACAACTCATGCCTGTGACGTCACCCACGGCCGCGCGCCAACATGAAGTCATAACGATTAACACGCACGGCTTCTATGACGTCATCGAGGAGCCTTAACTGTTCACCAGCCGTTCTTCATGGCGTCGCGGTAGTGCGCCGCCGCCGCAGCAGCCTGCGCCGCGCTCGCCCCCGTCATGCAATTATACGTCGCCGCCGCTGCGTAATACCCCTGGTAGGGCATCGCCCCCTGCTCATACCCCCCGCCCCCCAGCGAGTACGCATGCGGCCGTATGGGCAGGCCGCAGTACCCCCCGTCAACCCCCCCTCCCCCCCCTGCGGCGGCAGCTGCAATATGCTCGGCTAGGAACGCGTGCCCCCCGCCCCCACCCCCCCCTTCCTGGGGAGACACAGAAGACGGCGGGGTCATAGCATACGCGTCTGCCATGTTGACTCCCAGCGAAGAAGAGTGGACGACTGACGCGTAGCCGTTCATCAAACCCCCGTAGGGGCCCACCGCGCCCCCATTGGACACCCCCTTGGAATGTCCGAGGATTGACGCGGCAAACGAGTCCTTGTAGAGGTCACCGGAACCCCCGCTACCCGGCGGGGTGAGCAGCGCGTTCTGTATGTCCGAGTAGTAGTGACTGGCGGGGCGTGACCCGTACACATTCGTGCGGATAACCGACTCGCGGCTGGGATAGAAGGAACGCAGCAGGGAAGACGTCGACATATCCGCCGAGGATCCTCCTCCCCCGGAAAGAACCCCGGATTGGTTTTGTCCCCCGGCGCCTATCCACTGGATGGTCGTCGGTTTGTGCTGCTTCATCCCGAGGAGACCCGGGTGTCGGTAGGACCCCAGACAGGAGGGGTCCTCGTGGTGCAGGGACCCCGGGGGGAGGCCGCCGGCTGGGAGATGCTTGTTCATTGCTTCCTCGAGGTCCAGCACGGTGCTGGTAGTGGCCGCCGATGCTCCGTCCGAGGGGGATTTACCGCAGTGTCCCCCGGGGTCGCCAGTGGCGCTCCTGTACGGGTTGGACCCCGCTGCCATGTCTGCTACCCAGTCGTCGTGCATCGAGGTTAGATTCATGGAGGAATGCTGTTGTGGGAGCGAGGCAAGCCCTCCAGCAGAGCTGGGAAGCGCAGGGGAGCTCGGTCGGACCGTGGAGAGGTCCTCGGGAGATGGCGACGTGTGACAATCCACGTCTGACTCGACGGCGGACCTCATCGGGGCCCTTGAGGCAGAGTTGTTTCTGCGCGACGACGATGACGACAAATGATCACTGCGCTTTTTCTCCGTCGCACCCTCAGTCATTGCATCGAATCTAACAGGAGAAGTGCCGGTGACTCCGGCCAATGCAACTTTCGGCATCTTACCATCACCACCAGAGACACCGTCGTGATTCGCGCGCTTCCGCTTCCTCGGCTTGTCCATTTTCCGGCGCGAGTTCTTTGGGTCGATCTTTTTCATCGAATCTGCGGAAGCGACCGTGCTGTCGTGGGTTTCACCCCCCGCGGCGTTGTGATGCCCGGAGGAGGATTCGCGGCGGGGGGGTGGGTCGCAGGGTGAGGCACGAAGCCCATGGGTGGGGTTTGGTCCGTTGAGATCGGTGGGGGGGGCGGTGTGATGCGGAAAGTCGTGTCTGTCGGAGGAGCGGGGCGGTTTGGCGTTGAAAGTTGAACCGACGAGATTGTCGGATGATATGGAGGCGGACTGCAGCATGGGGGGCAGCTCACGGCTGGAGGTCTTGTGGTCTAAAAATTTATTTAGATAAAAACAATTTAGGCCACTGTATGAGGGCGTCTATGAGATTCTATTCTCTGAAGGCGTTGAAAATGAAGTGTTCAAAATATGACATTGCACTACAATTGAAATGAGACTTTAATAAAGTCTAATCTGATTCCCGCTGCATTTCCTGTCCGCTATAAATCCAGCAATGGCATTCATGTTTGCATCCTTATATTTTGTGCATTGGGTTCATATATATCATGTAGTATAATGCGTATTCGTTAATATTTCACAGAGATCATTTCTATAATATTAATGAAAGTTGATGATCTTTTTGATACATCCACAATAAAGTCATCACATTTACTTGATGCAAGTACTCTGTACATACAGAAATACAGACATACCTTTTTCCAGGAGCGTTTCTGCGGAGGAGGATGTGGAGGAGGAGTAGGGTACGGAAGGTTCCGGGTCCTGCTTGTTGACGACTCTGTACTGCTCCAGGTTCATGATGCAGCCCGCGTACTCCACACCGCTGCAGTATGCAGACACACGGGATTTAAATTTACAGCGCTACAATTATTATATTTAAAACGCACGCAATTTTGAGATAATTTCACCAAGCTTCGAAACAATTTGCGTCTGTGACAGAATCACCACGATTTGGACATTTTGGGACACAATGTCATGTCAAACTTGAAATACTGATGATGTACAATTGTAGGCCTATAGGTGTTACAAATCTATAATTGACTAAACATTAACTATTCAGTATAACACTAATTTTTTATATAAACTTAAAAACTTAAACTTAAACTTTTGAAAAATTACTTTTAGCATTAAATACCTCATGCAGCTCTGACATCGGGCAAATTTCTGTTTTTTCCTTTCAAGGCAATTGAAATTATTAACAAAATTTCTCTCCGAAACTTGAACCTATACTTGACTGCTCCCTACAACAATGCTGGATCAAGAAAAAAAAAACATTTAAATTTTGATTTCAATTGAGATGAGTGATTGCGATGCTTGTTTATTTGAATACGTAGTTGATAGCTGGTATACCTGAGTACATAGTTAGCTGGTTTACCTGAGTATGTAGTTCATGACTTGTTTACCTGACTATGTAGTTAGCTTCTTTACCTGAGTATATAGTTAGCTTGTTTACCTGAGTACATAGTTGGTTGTTTACCTGAGTACATAGTTAGTTTTTTATCGGAGTACATAGTTGTTTGTTTATCAGAGTACATAGTTGGTTGTTTACCTGAGTACGTAGTTGGTTTGTTTACCTGAGTACATAGTTAATTGTTTACCGGAGTATATAGTTGGTTGTTTATCAAAGTACATAGTTGGTTGTTTACCTGAGTACATAGTTTATAGCTTGTTTACCTGAGTACGTAGTTGGCTTGTTTACCTGAGTACGTAGTTGATGGCGATGATGTTTTGCTCCTCGGCGTTCTTTGCGTTGCAGATGATGGTCGCGCAGGTTTGTATCCACACGTAGCCTCCGTGTCGGTTCATCAGGCGGTAGTAGTCGGTTAGCACCTGCCCTTTGCTCAGCACTGCGGCAAGACAAACGCACAGCCATAGTCTGAACTCAGCGGTGTATGGTGATCAAGAATGGTGGAGTTAAGACTTGGTTGAGTAATCGCAAATTTTTGAGCAAAAACTCCCCAAAGTAAGAAAATTGAGCCATCCTGCTAATGCATTTGCAAACATTGCCCATCTATAATAGGAGTGAATGTCTTTCTAAAATAAACAACTCTGCCACAGGATGATGCACATCTTAATTAAAGTGTATGTTTGAAACGATATTCGTTAATTCACACACGAGTATTAGTTAGCAGCTGGTCCACGTGTGTGCAACTAACAACTTTCTCAAATTAAGATCTTCCTTGGATTTGTTCAAATTTCTTAATAAAATTGCCACTGTAAGTTTGTAACTTCAACTTTTTTCGGCTATAGATCCCGTATCTTCAGCCTTAATTTATGCAAACGGCCCCTAGCATCTTACAATCAACGTAATGGAATTAGAAGACTTGCGCAGTTCGCTCAAATCCCAGAGGACCCATCGATCAGAATACCCTCAAACGTCGATGCGACAGCTATAACTCTATAATATTCCACGGCGTCTCGTTTGTCTTAAACGACGCGCTCATTTATCTAAAACGAAAACCCGATCCGCTTAATTCTACGCTCGAAAGTCGCAAGGGATTGGCCAACTCACGCGTAGCCTATATCCTATCAAGAAAGTGGGAGCAGAATCTACGGGGAACGAGGCACACAGTTGACCATTCAGGATTGAGCCGAAGGCAGTGACAGATTTATAGAATGGGAGAGCGGACTCTTCCTCCCTCTTCCGATGATCGAATTATTAAGAAAAATGTTGATACAATCATTGTCTATCATAAAATGTCTATCATAGTCCAAAATACACATAAAATCTAGGTTAGAACAGTCCCGACATCCCAGTGACTCCCTCCGGCATTCAAAAGAGTTAAAGTTGACATGCCCTTCGCCCCCCCCCCCCCACCCCGTCAAAAGGTCATAAACCCACAACTGGCTGAATGACTGAGATGAGGGGTTACTGGACCGGGGGGCCAATATATGGATAGCACCGTCGGATCGTGGGCCGCAGCGGGCCAATTATCTTGAAAATCTGTCGCGGCATTGTCAACCGAGAGTTTGGACTTGGTCGTCGACGCATCACACGGACCGTGCATTATACATGGGCGCGTGTGACGGGCCGCCGGGCCCTGGTCCCCTGGGCACAGGGCCGAGGCGGGGCCGTCCCTCCTGCTCTCCCAGTGGGGGTAACCGCCTCCATCACCCTTCGTCGGTGATGGAGGCGGTGTTGAAGAATAATTTCTGGGGTTTGGGGCCCTGGCGGCCGGAATCGATTAACAATGTGTCAGATAAATGCTGTATTATACAACGAACAGTCTGGGCCTCGCATGCTTGAGTCTAAAACATGAATCTTGTGAATGCGCAATTAAAATTTTCTGCCGAACAATTTATGCCCTGAACCATAGAAACTGCAAAAGAAACTAAGACAGTGGAGTGAGTTGGTAGTAAGAAAACCGCCCCTACTAAAATAAAGTTCACATTTCGCTCGTAGTCTATATTGTGTTGGGTTCAACTTAATTTGAAGAATTTGCATTCACTTCATGCGTTAGTTATCTCATGCGGCTCACATATTTTGACAGAACCACCCGATTCACCAAAATTTTTACGTCTGAAAAACTATAGGTCGCAAAAATCGAAGCATCTCCGCCCCTACTTATGTGTTGGATTACTGGTGGGCCGCCCGTGTACTGGAGGGGGAGGGGGGAGTAGATCAAACCCTGGTGGTGTGGAGAGAGCCCCCGTGAACTGGAGGGGGGGGGGGGTACATCAAACCCGATTAGCGGGAGATCACCTGCGAGCGGAATGCCAATGAGAGGGTCGTGCGATGGACGCGGAATGTCAATAGGGCTCGGGACTCAGGGACGCCAATCAATAGTGGGGGCGCTGATCAGAAAGGGGTGGAGTATAGCCTACTGCTGATCAGAAAAGGGTGAGGGATTGGAAATGCTGATCAGAAAGGGGTGGCGTACCGCTGATCAGAGGAGTAGAGTTGAGAAGAATAGATTGATTGAAACGATCCTATATGAATTCTGTAGAAATTTTAACAGAAATAAGTACTACAAAGGTTGGAAAAATGCAGGCGGTTTGATGGTGAGCCAATGGTGAGGACTAATAGAGTATATATGACTATAGAAACAACCGAGAGAAATGAAGAGATGATGCTGTAATTATGAAATTGAGACCGACGAAATCCATTATAATGGTTTTTTAGGTTTTTGAAGCAAACTGGAAATTGGTTAAATCTAGTATATTTGTTTAAGGAACAATTAGTGACCAAGACACAAATCCTGGCCTGATCGAAAATTTTCTACATCATTTAATTCAATGATGGAAAAAAACTGTCGAAATTTTTGTTAAATTCACTTTTCAATAAAGTCTTGACAAAGTAATCTAATAAATGCATACTTGAAATACTATCGCTTTCATTATCAAATGATGGGGAGCATATACAATATGCGCATTATTAGTGCATACTCAACACTGAACTCGAACGCTACTACCTAGGCTATAATTATTATGCATAATTCATCATGACGTCATCGAAACTCCTCGATGACGTCACAAAACCGCCCTCACAGTACGTCCCGCTGTGTACGTCCCGCTCGGTTCTCCATGATTCCAATATATAGCTACCACCAGTGATGCCACTGCTAAGAATGTAATTATATCACTAGATATATGGATTTTTCAGTGATTGAGGGATCAGATTTTTAACTCAATCCTCAGATATTCGGGGATACTTTTTATAAAATGGCAAATTTTATAATGGAAGCTGGGGATATTTTTGTCAAAAAATGCAATCTAGGGATATTTTTGACCGAGATCCCCAGAATCTATGGATATTCCGTTTTGTCTCAATGGTATCACCGACTACCAGCGCAACTTTCACTTCCGCACGCCGAGCACGCGAGCGAGCGAAGCGGAGGAAATTAACGGACGAGGAAAGTTCCTCCACCGGCAGGGGCCGTTCAATTCCGTTCCAATCAAGACCAATAACAACTCGTCATCAGGGCGTATTAGCGAGTCGGCCGTCAAAAACAATGGCATTAGTGCGGCGTTGTGTTGGCTGGTGGTCGCAGGGCCGGATCCAACCCCTGATCATTCTGCGGGGGGGGAAGCGATTTTGACCGAAAACCACCTTTTTTTCCTTTCCGTGCAGAACTTGTGAGCGGGGGAGGGGGGTGCTGACAGATTTTTTTTCCTTCCAAACTTTCTTCTATTAGTTTCTTCCCATTTCCAAAGGCT
>JAQIWG010009321.1:0-10746 GCA_034695025.1 Chamaedrilus cognettii | reverse complement strand
TGCCTTAACCAAGTCTCTAGACTCTCTGTCCGATGCCTTAACCAAGTCTCTAGACTCTCTGTCCGATGCCTTAACCACTACACCACAGCACCTCGCCTACAATAAACCTATAATATAATGATAATCATAATCAAATAATAAAAATCACCATAATATGGGTTTTATTGGTATTTTATTCACCAAATGATAATAAACTACAAAAATAACAATATAATTGATACTCGCACGCTAACACTTTTAATAGGCCGAGAAGAATTCAGCGCAATACCATACCACACTAATTGTACTTTAAATTCTCAACAAAACGAACAAATTCAAATTAGATGATAATTCGAGTGTGAAACGGCTGCTTACGTTGAGAGCCTTCATGTCGTCGTGAAACTTTGCCTCAAACATGCGCGGCAGCTTCGCAAAGATCGAGTTGTCCGTGACCTCCGAACCGTGCTGCTTGTCCAGCCAATCAGAAAGTAGGTCGCGCGCGGCGTCCAATAGCGCCTGGCGTAAACAGCATCGCCGATTAAAACGAGCAAAAGTCAAGACTAACAAACCACACGCAGCCGCTTGATTAAACAAATATAGAAAGTTGTTGAAATTGACTGTGAAAAGCTAAAATTTTAATTTTCTTGTAGCCGAGTTTCTTGTTTCATACAACATGTTACATCAACAATATAAACATTAGAAATTGCAATAATGATCGCTTCTGACGTCCATTGTAATACGTTACAGGCCAGTTGCGCCATGCCCATGTTAACACATGTTAAGCTCGGTCTTTACTGCCAGATGCCCTTCCTGTCGCCAACCAGAACAATCAATTACCCTGGATGATTATCAGCTAGCGACACTTGTGTGTTTAACAGCCTTGCTCAAGGGTCTCTAACGAATGACTTCATAGCTACCAGCGCCGAGACTTGAACCGAGGTCTCTGGACTCCCCTTATCCGCTAAGCAAGACGCCCTAACCACTACACCACAGCGCACAAAACTATGTATAGATTTAATATCCCGAGAGATGTCATTAGTCCTGACCAGTTTTTCCTTCTCCTGCTCCACTCCGTCGGCAGCAGAGCCGGCTAGCGACGCCTCCGCTGCGCGGAATGCTACGTCAAACTTGTTGAACATCTTCTGCATCATGTCTCGCTTGTCAGCGTCCGTCTCCTTGTCGAACTTACCGCGCATCGACTGCAACAAGAACAGAAACAAGAGCGTCACCGTAGATAACTAAGCCTTTCCTTTCTTTGTTTTTCTTCCAATATTTGCTTCATCAACACACCTATCTTAATAGAACACAATGACTTAAACAACACAGCGCGATCTAATTCATGCATGCAAGGTCATTTTTCACAAATTAAATGCATGTATTCTGCAAAAAAAAAAAAAAAAGAAAGACCTGCTTTTATATATCTGTCAGTGCCTGCGTCGTTTCCTTGTAAACAATGGTAGCTTAAAGACGACGAATATACAAACGCAGAAAATCATAAAAGAAGAAGCAGAAGAAAAAAGACCTGCAGTGCCTCCGTCGTATCCTTGAGAACGACGGGCAGGGGAAGGTTCCTGAGCGTGTATGCATCCAGCAAGTGATGCTGCCTCGCTCGCCGGATGATCTACAACACATCCAGGATGCACCCCAATGCAATACATAAATCTACAACGCAACCAGGATACGCTGTTCTACATTCCATAAATCTACAACACATCCAAGATACAAAGATTTTGAGATCACTTCGTGTACCCATGATAAAATTGGTTTAAATTCGTCAGCCACAAGTGTTCCCACAATGCCTATGATGGAACCACCATCAGCGACCATCAGCTGGTGCAACAAGGCATCGCCTTCTCTCCACAAAGCGCTACCAAGAAACAAAAAAAGAACCTTGTCGTCAACGTCGGTGATGTTCATGGCATAGAGGACGTCATAGTTGAAATAGTCGCGCAGCACGCGGCGCAGGATGTCAAATGAGATGTAGGACCTGCGCGCACGACGCGCATTCATCACACACTTGCGCTATATTTAGCACAACATCCATTACGGTGATATGTATGCAACTGCGCGACTTAGCAACAAAAGCAATTAATCGCCGGCTAGCTCAACGACACAATTATCGGTGGTATGGTGGTAATGGGAGTATAAGGACCACGTGTAGCAACGAAAACTAAATATTACAGTATGGTTCTGTGCAGAGGGCCACATACAGACTGCTCCCCCTTCTTTAGGCGAGCTTTTCGACTCGTCTATTCTTTGTTCCCTGGCTTGCAGGGGTAGATACTACCCGTAACTCTCATATCAAATCAAGGGCGACACAACAATAGTATAATAGTCACGTAATCCATAAGAAATGTTATCCTAGAAATTCTGCATCTCACCACACAACACCTAACAATGCGATTCAATAGGCACACAATTTAAACAATTGATGGCTCATGTATCGAGCTCACGCATCGAGCTGAGACGCATAGGCTATAATTTTTAACCTATAATTTCTATCCCCCGCATGCCGGAGAACAAAGAATTGGCTTGCAGTCCAATGCTCCCCGAGCGAGTCGTAAGAGGCGACTAAAGAAGGGGGAGCGATTCTGCGCCAGCTCTCTTGTACAGAACCGGACTGCATATAGCCCTTGTGCGTTACACACGATCACTAAACTACAAAATGACAAAACATGTTGCAAATTTCTGAAAAGTGCAAGGTTCAGCATTTTCTGGGACCACCGTGCATTTAGAAATATTATTGCAAGCACACTAGTGAAATGTTTCACCAAAAAATCTGCTCACAACAAAGAAAATTATTTTTTTTAAACAAAAGAAGAAAGAAGAAGAAATGTTCACCGAGCATGGCCCATGTGTGAGTCGTCGTATACGGTCGGGCCGCAGCTGTACCACAGAACCTTGCGTCCGTTCTGGGGCAGAAACGGCTCCTGCAACCAGCGCAGCTAGTGTTGCTGTGTGGTACTATCATTAATAGAGATGCTGCCGGTAATTACAGCACTTACTGAATAATGTATCCAGTGATCCAGCGTACCACAGGATCAAAATGGAATATCACTAGATTCTGAGTATCTTTGAATATAATATCACTAGATGGCACTTTAAAAAAATATTACACGCTCGTATCATAAAATTTTACAACATTAATCATGAATGAATCACTACCAGTCCCAGTGTATACGTAATATACCGGTATAATTTAAAGACAATTTATAATACATGTATGTTGTATAATCAGTTAATAAGTTACTCATCAACTAATCATTTATCACCATATTAATATACTATCAGATCCGCATAATAAATTGATACTCATCAATTAATAATTAATCATCATATTAATTTACGACATTTCGTCAATTTTGATCCGACCTTTTTGATTTTGATCAGACCTTTTTGATTTTGATCAGACCTTTTTGCTTTTGATCAGAACTTTTTGATTTTGATCAGACCTTTTTGATTTTGATCAGAACTTTTTGATTTTGATCAGAACTTTTTGATTTTGATCCGACCTTTTTGATTTTGATCAGACCTTTTTGATTTTGATCAGACTTTTTGATTTTGATCAGACCTTTTTGCGCGTGAGGCTGTTGAAGAGCTTGAGACCCACGTCGACTCCAGACCCAGCCGGTGGCTGCCACTGCGGCTGAGTGCGCTTCCCCGACTTGTCTGAAACATCAACCCTGCGCTACATCTAGGCTGGATTTTAAAAACAAACCTAAAAATATGCCTTGAGTTAAACATTGGCTGTTTAGACACAAAATAACAAAACAATGAATGGAAGAGAAGTTGGCAAAATACACAGTAAAGACAGAGGTAGCATTAGAAGAAATTAGGCATACAATAGGAAATAAAACAAAGTCATAAAAAGTATCGCAATGACATAATTACAATATAGCACTAAAATAGAAAACGGCCCTTTATCGCTCGCGGCTCGTGTCATAAATGACGCTCGTATAAATTGCACTCACAATTACCAAACATTTAAAATCAAATCGCGGACGAGATAGAATACCCTGCTTTTCTCCCGATGCCATGGTCGGCTTGAACTTGCGATGTCGAACTATCACCAGCGTCCAATCGACAGCGCTCACAAGACGACAGACCAGCGACCGGCCGGATAGCATAGGTCAACTGAGGAAAGAGATCTGGGGATTATGGGGATCATGGGGATTATGGGGATCAGAGATCTGATTCAGGAAGCGATCTTATGACAATCTTAGTCTTAAGATTGTCTTTAAGAATCTTATGAAAATCCTATCTTTTTTATTGGAAACTCCGCAGTCGCGCGCACACCGAATGATGACGCACAAGGTCGGCAATTGAATTCTATTCGTTTTAAACTCCAGTTGGACTAAAATTTAAGAAAATCTTAAGAAATGTACGTAAAGATAAGAGTAAGGTAAGTCTCAAAGAAATTATGTCAATCTTGTGGTCTGTTCTGTTCCAACATACTGTTAGTAATAAGATGGTAGTGATGAAGCCCACAATTTGGTCTCCGCTTCATCTATCATTAACCTGTATCATATTCGCATCAGATAACAGAGCTTCATAAACATGTACCAGTACATGTACATCTACAGTACATGTACATGTACAAGTACAGTACATGTACAGCACAGTACATGTAGAATGTTGATCAAAAATTATTGTCATACCAATTTTTTTTTATGAATAAATAATATTAGCATAGAAAAAGGACACATTTCACATCACGGGGTAATTAAAAATCAAAAAGGTGTTTAGTGTCAATGTGAAATTTTTTTAAATGATCATAATCAATAATTACAAATAACCAACATATGAACAATCGCCCTCAATCATTTAAATGTATCAATTAGATACATTTAAATTTAATTGAAGATCTTAGAGTCAGGGTCATTAAGAACTAAGCATAAATAACTTGATATCTATTTCAGTTCCACAAATCCGTAGCGTGAGGGGGAGCAGAGGGGGCAATCCCCCCCTGCTGGGGGCCTCTGCCCCCCCTGCTCTCAGAAAAGTTAACATTAGCCTATGCTGTTTTGCCCCCTCACTCTAAACGTCTGCCCCACCCTGCTAAAATTCCTGCCCCCCCCCCCCCCGCTGAAAATGGTCACGCTACGGGTCTGTAGTTCCATTGAAACAGAATCAAATAAAAAAATTCTCCCAAATTAAATTAATCTGAAGCATGTTTAGTAAGAACTTGGCGATCGTTATGGGTTGGGCTGATTTGACTGATGACTGCAGCTAGACTCGACTCCTTTGAGATTTTATCCCTAATTTTCTTTTGTAAATGCGTCAAACACTCTTGACAGCAGATCTGTAAAATAACCGGCGTAGAAAGTTACAAAATAAAACAATTTTTCGACAAAAATTATGAAAAAGTTTACATGCAGTAATCACGCTGTTAAAAATAGTGTCAACTATGTCGTCAGACAGCTCCTCGTCTTATAACCACACTGATACTAAATGTGACACAAATATCAACCAATCAGAATCCACAATAGTTGTAAACAAATACTACAGAAATATGGCAAAATTAAATAATTGATCAGTGCAATTTATAGCGCAGAATATAATTAAATACAAGCTTAATGTTTTATTTTGGATTAAAAGTAAAACTTTTTTGCGGGCAATAAAATTAATCTTATTGTTCTTTTTATTTTAACTGGCAGTCTGATAAAATATCTAATTAGACCTAATTAGTCATTTTAGGATTAATATCTGTCACTAAAAAACTTACATTAAAATAAAATTACACACTTAACATCTGTCACTGTCATTTGTCAAAATATGTCTGGTAGTATCTGATGCAATTTGTTAACAGTTATATGTAAATTTATTTTAAACAAATTCTAGTCCATGCTGCACGCATTGCTGCACCTTTAAATATTTTGCAACTGGGGTGGGCGGGTGGATACCCTTTCCACTTTTTTCGTATTTTAACCAGGCGTATGATTTCAATAACGCTTAAGTGCAGTTAACTTATTTTGTTATGCTGCTGCTGTCATCCTCTAAATATTCAGAAGAAAAGTTTCTATTTTGGAAAAGGTAGTTTCGTTTTTGGATCAGCAAAAGGCCTAAAACTTCTACTTCCGGCTGCGGTGTGGCCTAAAATTCTCACAAATCTACTTCTAAAATAACTTACATTTTGTTTGCTTATTAAATAAGGCCTATTTATTCGTCATTCCCTAACAATCTGGCATCCGGATGACTAATTCGTAATATCGATGCTTGATCTTTCCCTAGAACGGACTTTCCCCTCTGTTTTCTGCTTTTTCAATATTGTGGCTATTAGGTCATACCAGTTATGCCATTGCTTTCATGGATATATCACTAGATTTAAGAATATTTAAGTGATCGAGGGATCTGATTTTTGGCGCAATCTCCAGATATCTGGGGATATTTTAAAATAAAACGTCGCATTTTACAATGGAAACTGGGGATATTTTTGTCAAAAAATGCAATCTAGGGATTTTTCCGAGATAACCGGAATCTAAGGATATTGCGTTTCGGTATCAATGGTATGACTGGTCTATAATACTAAACCGATTACTAATCGCCAATCTTGACACAGGCCTATCATTTGGTGAGCAGATTCTATGTGGGCCTAAACTGCGCGAAATTGTGGATGCTTTTTTTAGTCAATCATCGACTTTTAATCGTTTTTATCCACTTGAAATTTCTTAAGTGATGCACAATAAATAAATTTCCAATTAATCAAGTTTCTCATGCTGACATCCCTCGATTATAATAAATATAATGCAGGCCTACTATAAGATTGTATTCCTAACCACAGAAATGGCACTTGATAAGATCCAGGCTCCAAGGACGACAGAAAATTATCAGAACTTGTCACTAGTTAGGTTCGAATCTCAAAATGTTCAACAATGGAAATATATTGTGATAGCACTTAAATCTGGCCTGGCCAACCGCCAGGTAGGTTATTCAGCAAAAGAGATGCAATTTTAATGCTAGAGATGGGCCTACATGTGCAAAATTCACTTGTAAGAATTTTAGAGTCTGTTATTTTAACCACAATATTTCTTGATTTTATTCTATCATTTAATCTTTCTGCTTTAGAAAGAAATATAGCTTTCTAAGATATTATCATCCAAGATTATGGTTATTAAATCTGGAGCTTGGGTTATATAAATCTGTGTAGTATATTGAAGTATTTAGTATTGTGTGCGAATGCCTTTGAAAGTCCTGCCTTTAGAACTATATTATCGTACATGTATCATAGCTTGCTTGCAGATCACAGTAGAAGTGCGAACTCTTTGTCACTTGAAACAATTTGGCGTCACAGCAGAAGAATACATGGCCGCGGAAGGCAAGTACTCGCTTTGACTTCACAACTTTGTAGGCCTATTTGTTTTTCGGGGGTTCCGCATTTTGTGGGACTGCAATGCATTCACTTGCTATAATAATAATTGTCAATTCTACAGTCAAAACTGAGCAGGACTCAACAATGAGCAAAAACCTGATTTGCTTTACCACGCTAGCCCCAAACAGCAGATTGTGATCTTGGTGGACAGCTATCCATTTGACCATTCGACGGGCAAGGCTTCATAAAATGCAGAAACTTTGATTGTTCAGCCTTATAATGTGTCATCTTTTAAAAAAGCTGAAGATAAATGTGATTCACAGTTTTTCATGCCGCCGAGTTTTCTTCATATTGATCTTGCGGCTTGAATGTGGGATGGTGGTGCTTCATTCACGTGGGATGGTGGTGCTTCATTCACGTGAATGAGCGTTATTTCTTTTCATATAAATTACAATTATTACAATTTAATTTCACATTTATTAACTCAAAATGAACGTGGCACAAGCATGAAAGCGGCCTCTTTCATGATAGCGAAATTAAATTATTTTCTGTAGTACTCTCGATATACTGTTTCCTGATTTCTGTAGGCATAGCGATGAGAGGGTTGGCAGTTGAGGGTAGAGGTCAGGGCGATCAAGGGCAGGTCGCTGAGGGTCGGGGGAGGAGGGGGGAAGTGGTGGCACAGGCGAGGACGATGGTTAGTGTGTTCATCAACGATCGAGTGCAGGCCGATGGATTTCAGGAGCAACATCAGATTGAGCCTCTCCCTATAGGTGCTTCTTTGTTTTATTATTTGGGCTATGAGAATTTACAATTCTTGAGATATTCTTGAATTTAGAATTAAATCATTAAACCTAATTATATCTTTAAAATAATTTTTACAATTATAATCATGCAGAGTATAGCATTTAATCATTGATTTAATGTTATATGTTAAGAAAGGTTTGAAGGAACCAGTGAAGTTCGATGATAAAAATAGTTTAATCTCAACTAGTAGTAAATTATGATTATGTTGTTGTTCTGACTATTTATAGATTAGACACGCTTATAGTATAAATTTATCATATATGCATCTGGTAGTTATTTTTGCTAGGCTCTCCTGTGAATTGCTAGTAAATATCGCTTTGATCGTCAATCACAGAGCAGCGTCACCCTTTTTCATGTATTTCAGCATAATGATCTTAATGATCTCTTTTATGTGATAAATTTTATGTGATCGCTCGTTAAGTTAATTGTAAAGGGTTGTGTCAGACAATGAGAAAAGGTTCTGTGTATATAGATTGTCATCAAATATTTACTTTGCCTTTGAAGTCCATTCATGAGAGAGCCGTTAGTTGTGCATAGTAATTAATAAGTAAATATTATCATTATGTTCCAGCAGTCCTGATCAGGGCGGGCGAAAACGTGTAGGCCTGTGTGACAACATGGACATTAACAGATTACACGATAAAAAGGAGGTAGAAAGGAGGTTATGTTCTTTCGTATTCGTAGACGACCCAGAACTTGCTCGGCAGGCGGGAAGCTTGCTGAAGAAAGTGGCTGACGAATTCGACAGCGATTGGGAAAGGTACCGTATTGTTTGACTGTTTTCATATGCGTGTTATCCATTGATACTTTTCTCTGAATTTTAAAAGTTTTTGGTGCTGCCGGTAGGCCTAATTGATTGACTGAAATTTTATAATACAGCTTGGACAGGTTTGGAAATCATCAGGGAATTTTGAAGCTCTAAATGAGTGGATACACTGCAAACGCTGTAGTTCTCATTGCATGAATAAAGGAATCTATCTAAAATTCGTTAAAGGCTTTCACACTATGAAAAAAATCACTAACTGTGGAAAAAATTGGCTCTTTTGCTAAATGGCAGATCAAGTCCTGAGTATAGTGTTATCAATTTTATGGTATGTGCAATCTTTTTCATCGCGTCGTTGTTTGCGCAGAAAGTTCACGCGGTTATCTGCCGACGACCCGATCGGGTCGTTCTCTCGCATCGCTAGCGCCATGTTCAGCGACGGGGTCTGCAACTGGGGTCGTGTGGTCACGCTGTTCTACTGCGCATACCGGCTCTTCAAGGCGGTAACTTGCTCTTCTGTCCTCTGCCTAGCCCATAATACCTGCACTTGAAACAAACACGTTAACTTTCTGTGGTGCTATTGTGTGGCGTTATGCTTGATCCTTCTAAAACAAGCGCCATGCAACTGCTCAGTCTTTAAAAGCCAAGCAGGCGTGTGCTATTAGCCTACTATAGACGATTTCCGCCAAATGCCATGTTTGCGCGTTTCAAATTGGAAGTGCTATTGGATAAAAGCCTTCTAAACTTAACAATGGCTGTTAGTTCTATATTTAGATATTGAGTTGGACTGTTGTGCTTGATCAGCTAGGAAGGACCTCATGAAATATGGAGCAAATTAGCTTTCAGATGCGTTTAAGCTTCCTTTCTGATTATTTTATACTTGAAGGTAATGGCCATTTTTTTATCAATGAGGTAATGTCCATGTTTTCACACAGGTTTAGCCCTGATGAGGACTGCAAGGGCGGAGTTTTTAAATAAAGAAAAAATGGTCTGTGTAGTTTATCTTGTTTTTTTGTGTTTTTGGGCGGGCTTTTAGTGCCTTCTTACAGGGAGGAGGTGATGCTCCATGGCACCAGCTGATGATTGTCGCTGGTGGTGATTTCACCGTAGACTGGTAGGCATCGCAGAAACACTTGTGCCCGACGAATTTAAACCACCTTTGCCAAGGGTGCAAGATGTGATTCAAAATCTTTGCAGTAGCCAAGATTGAAATTGACAGCTGCCGCATTCGTAATCCGAGATCAGCTAATCTGACCACTCGGCCACAACGCTTTATGGTTTATCTTAAGGCAATTATAGGTTTTCCATTTTTTCAGGCACTGGAGAATGGCGCGGCGAGTATCGGAGAGCTACTCTCGTCGCTGGTGGAAGCGGTCGTCCAGTTTATCGTCGACAATCTTGCCCCCTGGATTCTGAGTCGCGGCGGCTGGGTGAGTTCATGGTCACTTCTTGTTCTTATCAGTCATTGTTGATTTGGGAAGTAATTCTTGACAATCTTTTTCTATTTTTCATCTTTTGTTTTTCACGCTTAAATAATTGACATGCCAAAATAAATGTTGGCTTTCACTACTTACTTTTACTTTACTTCAGCCTACTATTTACATTTTTGTACTAAATTTCGTTATCCAATTTTTCCCAAGACATACTTTTATAGCCAAATCCTTTAAGCATTTGTTCCCTTCGAGAGCGTTGGAATATATCAAATTTATTGCTCAGTTCATCACAATTGAGCCAGAAATTGAACGTCTAAGAACAAAGGAAGAATATATAATTTGCCACTGGCTTTCGCCAAATGAAAAAAAAATCGCCAACTGTTAAAAAAAATAATTTTGGGGCGATTTTGGCAACTGGCAGATCAAGCCCTGAGAATAGTTCTATAATTACTTCT
>JAQIWG010009320.1:0-10746 GCA_034695025.1 Chamaedrilus cognettii | reverse complement strand
TTGAGTCTTCTGAAGCACCAACCGTTTCAATTGAGTCTTCTGAAGCACCAACCGTTTCAATTGAGTCTTCTGAAGCATCAACCTTTTCAATTGAGTCTTCTAAAGCACCAACCATTTCAATTGAGTCTTCTGAAGCACCCACCATTTCAATTGAGTCTTCTGAAGCACCAACCGTTTCAATTGAGTCTTCTGAAGCACCAACCATTTCAATTGAGTCAACCAAAGCACCAACCATTTCAATTGAGTCTTCGGAAGCACCAACAATTTCAAGTGAGTCTTCTGAAGCGCCAACCATTTCAGTTGAGTCTTCTGAAGCACCAACCATTTCAATTGAGTCTTCTGAAGCATCAACCATTTCAACTGAGCAATCTGAAGCACCAACCATTTCAACCGAATCACCGGATACATCAGAAACTCCAGTTGAGTCTACTGATGTATCAGCCACTTCAATTCAGTCAACTGATACAATTGTTACAACAGAAACAGTGGTGCATTCCACAAGCACAGCGCAGAGAACTGAAACCAACACAGGTTTGTTAGGCGATTAGGCTATGACAAGAAGTATTTATTTGATGGGGTTCTGTTGTGTCTATCAATTATATCGTTGGAAGTGACTTAGGTATACATGTGCGATGCTTTATAGGGTATAAAGGCCTAGATGCGTTTGCGTATCGTTCAAGTACTAAGTTACGATACATTTTTGTCTTTATTGACTTTTTGGAAAGAACAATATCATTCGGCATGAGGTTTAATATGAATAAAATGATCACAATGTGAAATTTGATTGAATACTATAGGCCTACTAGTAAATAGTACCATGGATCAGACTAAGCATTGCACTAAACTTTTTTTTTACCTGGTACTCCATTCCCAGGCGATAAAAGCAGGCCTTCGTAAAGGATAGGCCTGCGATAAAAACAATTCCGTCTGGAAACCTAGGACTCTGAATCAGGATTGTCAATAAAAGTGCCGCGGACTGAGACAGCATTAAAGCGTTGAAGTGTCACAGAGAGTCGCTGATAAAGAAAGGAGCGTTCACGAGGGTCCCCTGTAACCAGGGAGATCCTGCGAGCTAGTTCGTTGAGCAAGAACACACCGGAGGAATTGATGGCTTCCAGGGTCTCGAAAGCAACCAACAGGTGCAAGAGATATGTATTGTAAAGATATTATTATTATTATAGCATTTACGCGTCATAATTATGAAAGTAAATGCAGTGGTGTTATGCATTGTATTTCAGCCCAGACAACGGTGCATCAAAGTACAGCGACGCCACCGCCTCAGAGCAAACCGAATCCTGGTAACTCTTGTACACGTATATTGTATAATGTATGTATGTAAGATTTCTTGCACACTGTCTTGCACCGTGTCTCAAACAGGAGACTTAAGTCATGTGACACATGATTATAGTCAGTGATTAAAGTGTCTCGCAGGATCTGTGGGATCGATAACTTTGCCTTTTTTATGCCCGTCTGTCTCCTGAAGACTTTTTTCGTTCTGTGCAGGACTCGCGATCAGGGGGTTGATGCTGACTAGCATTTTTACCAACTTTTCCTCACTTGTTCCCTTTTTGTATACTCTTCATTAGAAATATCTATAGAAACTGTTTAAGGATCCTGTGTAGTTACAAAGACTACTACAATCTGGTTATGTGCGGAGGGATACACACAGAACCGCAGCTATTGTTCCCCGGCCTGCAGAGGTTTTTCTTTACTTCGCATTACTCCTCGCCTCATTTGTTCTACAATTTTTTATACATGCACATGCAGGCTTCATTATATCGGTCAACGCCACATTTCGACTGCAGTTTGCCCGACCGTGGACACACCAGGAAACCGGCGAAGATAATGACCTCTTACCATTAGAACTTGAAGTCAAGATGTTGGTAAGATTTTTGTTAAGATCCAAGGTAAGATAAGGTTGGTAGCATAAATATCTAATCAGAAAATTTATAATTTTACCCGGGCAAAATAGGGACGACATCGACCAGCAGGTCTACTATGATATAAATATTCAAATATCAAATCAAATATCTTTCTACCGAAAGCGACAACATAATGCATCAAGTTAGATGGTCACGGAGACGTGTTCATAATCTGGACAACTGGCTCTGGTATGAGTGCGACACACTCAGGACACGCTTACGTTGTCCTGACTCTGCACACGTTACATTTCGAAGCTCTGATTATAATAGGCTTACTTAACTATACAGAGAAACGACATGTCAGTTTCAATGCACGTGTTTCAATCAAAAATGAATCTGTATAGAACAATATAAAACGCACTATACCGGTACGAAAAGTTACAATTGGTATCAAACGCATCAGGTGTAAGGTAAGCCTTATCAAACGCATCAGGTGTAAGGTAAGCCTTATCAAACGCATCAGGTGTAAGGTAAGCCTTATCAAAATCACGCATAACTGGTCCCAGGAATTTGCTTTGGCATTAGGCGACGTTGTCCGTCCGATTGTATTCTATCTCCTCAGAGACTACAACAATCGTTGCGAAACTTGACCTAGAGTATCAGGCCCATCAATATGAAGGTTTGACCTGGGCTCAAATAAGGGAAAATTTGCGTTCCTTATGCACTCCATAAGGGACGCGGGACAAATGGCCTCAAATAATTGACGTCCCTTAAAATAAGGGACGTCCAGCTACCCTATATAGGAGTAGGCCTCGTTTCTGCAGAGATAAATAACACGTGCTACGCATACCACCGGCCACGTTGCTAGCACACAGACTGAGACACAGACTGAGACAGTCAAGCAGTTCAAATGAGTGGAAGTGGATGAGCGCTGTGCTACGTAACCTACTTACACGTATGCTCCTTTGGTAGTATTCGACATGTAGCCGACCTACATGTACGTTGCATGTTAACTAGATAATTAGGTAGCCTACTTGCAAAATGCTGACTTAAAATATAATATTGAAAATATTGGTAGGTTCTGCAGTTCTAATTGAACTGCAGGTGAGCGTCTTTGAGGGCTTTTTTGAAGAGAGGGGGCTAGCTGATTAATTTTAGTACAGGTACGTACAGGTACGCGAGAACACGCTAATCGAGTATAGCCCTTTAGTGTGTTCAAAGGAATCAAGTTAATGTGCATCGTACAAAAATGTGTTCAAATACGCAGACAATAATCTTGATGCTTAACTTAAGCGATCAGAATCATGGTTCTCCATGATATTTAAAGCCTAGCGTTTAGCAGAATCGGTGTAATTTGCAATTCCATATATTTACAGGTTGACTCTGCGTTCAAAGACTGCCCTGGATTCAAAGCGAATAGTTTCGAATTTATCGACTTCGAAGGGTAATCATTACTATTATATCATTATTTTTCAACACGTTCAACAAGTAGGCTGTTATGCAACCACTACACCACATCGCCGCGCTGTGGTGTAGTGGTTAAGACGTCGGATTGGGAATCCAGAGACCTGAGTTAGAATCTCGGTGCCGGAAAATATGAAACCATAAAAATCGACCCGCGGCTCATAAAACTTGGCCCCGTACCCGGCAGGTCAAAATGTAAACATAAGAATCACAGCGGCTCACTGAAGTAGGGCGTAGGCTACATGTACCTCACGCCCTACTTCACTTACAACAGGGGGTAGCCCTACGAATGCGACCGCCAAACGTTCTATCGCCACCATCCCTTGGTTTCACATTTGCAATGGATTCAAACTATACGCCCATAGTTCGACCCACAACTACCTTTATTACGCCAGAATCAGCCCGCCGACACCAGAAAAAGGTTGTGCAATGTCCATCACCGTGACTAAGATGTTCAAGTTGACCTAAGACTATAAATTTAGTGTCATTCAGAACATGTCAGTTAAAATAAAGCTCGCGCTTTAAAAAGTTGACGTATTTAATGAAGTAACATTTCTAAGTTGCCAATAATTCACCATGCATGTACATGTAGTAACATGCATGTTATTTGCTATGTATTTATTAGATCGTCATCGAATATGGTTGCTAAGTTGATTGTGGCTTCAATCAATTTGATTGACGTCAATGAGACAGTGGCTGTGTACAACGTCTCCTTCGATCCGCTGGCGAGAATGATTGAAGTTAGCGAATACATTAAAGCCCACGTCATACCAGTTCTTGCGAATGGAAGCGTTGACAATTTCAAAATTAATGAAAATGTTACAAGCTCTTCTATGAGCCAGTCCGTGGTGACGCTAATTGGTAAGGAACCCTGACCTGCTTGTATTCTAGCGCTGTCAATCAGGACTCAAAATTAAATACTGATGAAGCCTAGAGGGTTAACGCTGAACCTTCATCAATGAACAAAGCCATGTACTTTGCTCGAAAGTGCTGTTATCATATTGCTGCTTTTTTGAGGCTCGAAGAGCCTATGCCTTTGTGATTTTTGTTTTGAAAACGATCAAAAGTGCTTTTTTGAAAGAAATGAATAAGTAGGCCTACTGTTAGGCAAGGCATCACGAATAAAAGCATTAACTTAGAAACTGTTAGTTTGAGAACATTGACAAGTTTTGATATCGACAATCGTCATGAATTTCTTGGACAACAATCTTAACAAATATAAATTTTCATTTATTTTGACGAAGTAACTTTTGAAAAAAATATCCGCCGCTATCTCCCCTTCGTTCGCAACTTCATTGCAAAGGGAAAATCTAGCGAAAAAATGATAGTCATGCTTTTTTCGCCTGACAAATGTGTTTTTTTACATTTTTTTTCACAAAGAACAAGTAGAAACATTGCTTGACAGGTTTTGAAAGTCTTTATCTTTTTTCAGCTGAATCTGATGCACTGTTCTATTTATGTTCTCTTATTACAGAACTTAACGTATTTTTTTAACGACAGCTAAGTACTTTTTCATGAAAGTGATCAAGTGACTATAGCACTGAGGCAGACTCAAAAACCACAATCGCAGACATCCGTCACTGATCTTAGGTATTATTGTTGTGATTAAACTCAGTAGTTCGATTAACAATTTAATGCGATAGGCTATAGCCTAAGTCTATTTATTTTGCTATGATCAACATTCACCTTGTTTTTGTACTTTTAGCGACCTTTCGGACGCTCAACTGCAGCGAATATACCCGTTGTAGTGAATGCGCTCCCCAATGCAGCAGAATGGAAGAAACACTAGAGACTATGTGCATTGGAAACTGTTCGTCGTCGAAGCAAACGTGTAAAACATATAATTCATCTGATTCAGTTGAACACACCTGCAAGTGAGTGCATACTGCCAAAAGTAGGCTATAGGCCTGCTGGATTTCTATGGTCCCCAATCAGCCTTATGTCTAATCACTATCCAGGATGTCAAACTTAATTTCGATCCTCAATGCAGTCCTGTTGTGGTGACTATACCAATCCACACTGTTCGATTTCGACTAACTTGTTCAGCGTTTGGTAACTAAGGTGAGGGTTAAGATTAGGTATAGGATAGATATCCAAAAATACAAAACTGTGGGCGAGTTTGTAAACGGCCATAGCGAAACTACATATATAGTAGATGGGTCCTCTTGCAACAAGGTCTATGTTCATAAGGCATCAGCTGGCTTAATTGGAAGTCATGCAGGATCTTCAACTTCACTACTGCACTTCACCCTAATGGATGATTATTTGCAGAGCTGGCGAATTTAAAGCACCTTTGCCAAGGGTGCACGAAGTGACCGGAAATCTTTGCCGGTGCCGGGATCAAGATAATTATAGTGTTTGAAAAAATAGACAACATTGCAATGTAGCGATATTTTACGAAAGTAACGATGCAAATTAGGCTCTGTATCATACATCTGATGATACTTTTAGTCCTTAACTGCGTGCTCAAAAAGCTGGCCCACAACACCTATTTGCTGTCAATGCAATCATATTTCTTATAAAATAATATGTTCCCATAAACTTTAGTGTACAAGTCATTAGATAACTATTTATGAATTATTTAGCTACTGTAATTATTTGTATTACTGTATTGGACACATGATTTAACTAACATGCGGATTTCTGGCTAGACCAATCTCACGGTGCAAAATAAAAACATCCAAGACTAAGGCGCGCCATTTCATTCAAGTTTGCGAGGTCTCTATAGATTTCAAGAATCGCCGTAAGGCGCTGCATGCAGTAGCATAAACGCCGTGTTTGAAAAATTACGATACCAATTAGGTTTGCTAGCAAATAACTTAATGTAATTGCCAGCTTGAAATTGAACGCGTGAACACTTGTCATTGCAGCTGCGAAGACAAATACGTGAAGGTTGGCAGCGACTGCACACATCAAAACCTGATCATTGGTCTGACAGTGGGTCTGGGTGGAGCACTCCTGATAGGCATCGTTGTCGCTGTGATCGTGTGCAAAGTGCGCAGGGCCAAGCGGAAGAAGGCGGTGTAAGTTGTATTGAGCAGCCTAAGTCGTTGGAAGAGTAGGCTAGCCGCTAAGGTGTAGGAAGCCGGAATGAGTTGTAATTGAGGAAGAGAAAGTAGTAAGAAAGAAGACTAAGCTGAAGACGAAAGAGTAGTCATTAGGTGGAGTAAGTTGTATCAAGGAAAAGTAAGCTATAAGACACAAATATTATACTGTAAGAAGAAGTAGGCTAAGCTGTAAGGAGAGGACGCCGAGTAAGTTGTCGGTCGTGTTAATCTCTATTCTCTCATACCAAACCACTACGCAGTTTGCATTTGATAGTAGTCAAAGACTTATTGAAAATGATTAATTTTCTTATTGTATGATAGGTACTACATGTAGTTATAAGATTTTGAACCTAAACCATTGCTGGACCTGTAGTAGCCTAAGTTTACGTAAACTCTTTCGGCGGGCAATCTCGTACTGTTCACAGGTGAGATTTGTGCCAATATCTCAAGCGGATTAGACATTTTTCTGTATTTGAATTTTTTACCTGACCACAAATCAAGGCAGAGGTGACTCGATAATTCTGACATTTACACATTTTCTACAAGTATAACATTACATTATAGTAATACACGGTACATCACTGCGTCATTTACATTTCTGAACCTACTTTCCCTGCTGCGCCGTGTGAAACAGCAGGTCGAGGGAGGGGGTCCACCCACCCTTCACCCTACTCCCCGACTACGACGACGAAGCGAGCAGTGACACCCCCCCTCGCGCCAAACCCAACACAGTTAACATCGCTATGGAGACCCTTAACAACGGCGACAGGGGGCGCACGAGTGACCAACGTAACGCGGCAGGGGGTGTACAGGAGGCCCCGCGGGGTAGAGTGGAGAACGGAGGACAAGGGGATGTACAGGAGCCCCCACGGGGTAGAGTAGAGAACGGGGGACAGGGGGGTGGGCAGGGAAAGGTGGCTCAAGTCAACCCGGCCTACGAGGCGCTTAGTGGCACAGCGACCCCCCGAGCACGGGTGTGATTCGTTGTCAATGTTCATTAAATATTGTTCATATTTAATTATATTTAATGAATAGATTTCATAAAAAAAAGTCCCACTTCAACTGTCTCGTCAAGCTGTCAGTGTCATACATGAGGTCTCTGGTGACGTTGCTAGACGCCGAAACTGACTCTAAATCCATTGTTGTTGTTCACACAATATTCAGAATTTCAAAATGATTTATCTTACAGGTAGATATAATCATTAATTATTTATATGTTGGATATTAATTTTTGAAGTCGCTAGATAGTGATGACGCTATTTTCATTGATTTTCATCAACTTTGCAGCACGATAATGCTGCGCAACCTACTTTAGTCGTACTAGTTAATGTAAGTTTTATAATAGTTTAAAAAAAAGAAATAAATACAAGCTTCTATTGTTTCTGAGAAAGAAGTTTTCATTACCCAAATTTATCATTTCAGTTACTTATTTGATGCATAAATCGAATTCATCAATGTATAGTCCTAAATCAAATTTTTACTGCAGTAATCAAATTTCTTCATTAATCAAATTCATTTTTATATGACCATAAATTTCTGTGGTTGTTGTAATAGGACAATTGGTACGACAACGCCCCAACGCCTGCCCCTGACACGGGCCTCACAGGGGTGATTGGGCCTTCTGCCCCTCCCCCCGCTCTCGTCGATTCGATGGACGTGTGGAAGAAAGACAATGCCAACAACACGGAAGTGTTTGAGACCTTCGTACCTCATCTGGAGAACATCGACTTGACCACCACCGTACGCTACTTGTAGCTACAGCATAAGGCCTTTCTCTTAAGACTTTCGCTAACCGAGTAGCCCTATTTATAACTATATTATTTATTCAAAATATTTATTATAGTTTTTGACAGCGAAGCGCTGTGGTGTAGTGGTTAGGGCGTCGGACGAAGAGTTCAGAGGCCTTCGTTCGAGTCCCGGTGCAAGCAACTATGAAACCATGCGTTACAGGCCCTTCAGCAAGGCTGTTAATCACAAACGTGTCGCTAGCTGCTAACTCCGTGCCGCATAATTATTTAGTTGGTTGACGTCAGGAAGGGCATCCGGCAGTAAAAACTTAGCTCCAGCAGTCTAATATTGGTATTTACCATTCACCTCGAGTTGGCTCAATCGGGCGATTGAGTGACGTCACGCTAGGCATAAGAGATTGACAACCGTCACTCTCAACTCGCGGATTGACCAACTCGAGTTTAACTCGCAATGGTGGATACAGATATATAAGTCTTATAGAATAGACGAAAAAAGCAGTTAGTAGTTTCATCAAGTTATGCTAAGGGATGATTACGATCTCTGGAGACATGACATTGTTGCTTGCCGTTTGTTGCAGTTCAAAATCCGAAGACCTGTGCTCACTTTGGTTGCTCAACCGGAAACTATTCATATTTAGGGTGAGACCTTTTCGTCTGCACGGAATGACACTTTGATTAACTTAGCGCTCGCGCATCTTAACTTATGCTAATTTAGTAGCATTCCCCCGCATCCACAGGCTCATTTGAATGTTAATTTAAACAGATTGTCAATAAAACATAGCCAAGACTTACCTATTCTCACCCTAAACCTAAACTAGCCAACCCATACCCTGACTAACCATAACGAAATCCTAACCTAAACCGAAGTAAAACTAAACCTAACATCAGGAATTATATTCAAATGAGGATGCAGGTGCGGTGAGCATCCGAAAAATTAGCGTAAGTTATGGTTTTTGAGACGCTTTTCTTTTATTATGAATTGAAGTTAAAAAAGGTTGACACAAAATCAGCCAACCTAAATCTGCATCGAGACGATCGTGTTGTTTATGTTTAAAAAATAAGTTTCATGGAACAAAACGAGGATAACTATTTAAAGAATGTACTAGTATTTCATCCATTGGGCAAAATTGTGATAATATCATAAATTGTTAAAATGATATGCTAATTCAGAGCAATGTTCACAGAGAAATAAATTATTTCTCTTCATTTTTTGGGCTTGCAGATGTCGTACTGTACGTACAACATCTGCAATCCAAAAATGAAGAGAAATTATATTTATGGATCGTGTAATCTATATCTAGTAGCTTGAGCGTACCGTTAAATATGTAGGCCACATATTAAAAAAAAATATTTCATTGCAAATTATGCAATGAAACGTGTCAAATATGCAAATTTGAATTGAAAATTTGACTACGAATACGGTGACTAGGCCTACTCCTATATACTCTTTCGGTTTTCACTACAAATTTTAGATTTAAGCTCGTACCTTGTTACTGTTCTTGCAGATAATTTGGTTGGGATGAAATATCAGACACTTTCCAGCAGCAATGGTCATCGGGTGCTAAAGGCTATGTCGCTTCCCGAAACATGTTTAAATTGACTAAAAGAATATAATCTGAACTACATTGCAGCATTCCGGTTGAGTGGTTAGCTCAACACTCTATGTCTACACGTGAAAAAAAAGACTTTCAAATTTAGTTTGGGCGTGAAAGAAAACTTTTTTTGCAATTTGGAATTTGTGCAGAACTATTATTATTAGGTATATCATCAATGTGATCTTGAATTCATGTTTTGTTTTAAATGTTCTTTGTGTCGTTAGGCCTATATTTGAGTTATATTATACGCCCTAAGGCCAAGGGAAGTCCTATCTTCTGTATATTGAGGCAAGTATGGAGATAACGGGGGCGGGGCTTGGCCCGTGGGCCAAACCAATTACCAACCGTCAACAATTGATGGACAGGGTCATGACCCTTTCATATCCAATCACAATAATCAACAAATTCAAATCAAGTTCCGGTTCCAGCAAAAAAGTCCTTCTTTGTACGATATTGTGCCGCTGATGTGTGCGCGTGCTAGCTTTGTAGTTCTGTGGCTAAGGCCCAGTTGTTCAATAGAGAGTTATTTGGTTTTAAATAATCATAAAACAAAAATGACGTCACGATCCAATCAGATCCAATCCAGCAAATTAGATCCAGGATTGTTTGAATAACACGCCAATATTGGGGAGTTGTTCAAATAATCCTAGATCGTTCAACTATGGTTCAAATAACTCTCTATTGAACAACGGGGCCTTAGAGTTTGGTATTTAGGACTTGTTTCATTGCGAATTTCGTAAATACTGTGAAAACTTTGAAAAATGCAACTTAGTAGATAAGCCTATGCGTTAAGCAGGTAGTATAGCCAACGGAACGTGTTTATTTAGTGTTTTAAAGGTAAATTAATGCAGTTTTACGTAGTTATGTATACAGCTGTGGCCAAAAGTTTACCGACAAATGCATTTTTTACCGATTTCCACACAAAAGCACATTAAACATAAAGTTGCACAAAATCACAAAAGTTGTGTTCTCTTAATACTTTGTAATATCACCATGACTGTTTATCACCAGTTTTTTTTCATCAGGTAAA
>JAQIWG010009319.1:0-10749 GCA_034695025.1 Chamaedrilus cognettii | reverse complement strand
TCCCTCTGATTGCCCCTATTGCTTCATGACATTGTCATTTCATCTCGATGCTTATAATGTTCTGCTGTTGTTGAAGCTATAAAGATGGAAAAAAAACCCAAAAAAACAACTCAATAGTCATCTACTCATATTTTTTCTATTTTTATTGCCAAGTTTAGTGTAATTCTGTGACGTTGTTTCAAGATTATAAGCTCTTGAAATTTTTCCTCGTTCGATATTTTGATGCAAAAATGAGACTACCAGGTTTATGTGTGTACAATATGTTTTCCACTTTGACCTAACGATGCGCATATAAACCTTCATTTTTTGTCGATGGTGTGGCCAAGTTTAGTATAATTCTGTTTAGCTGTTGCAAAGTTATAAGCCATTGAAATTCATTTGTCTGCGTTTAGTATTAAATTCTCAGCTGCTTCATTAACAGTCATTTTTTATTGTGTGCGTAAAAAGATTAGTTTTTGCTATACGCCCACATGTCGCGTAGGTCACGAGTACGCGGCGCAGCGCGCCCTTGACCTCCCCGGCGCGGCCGACTACCGCTGTCGCTACAGGATCGCGAGTCCCGTCTGCACCGTGTCGGTGCTGGACGCGCGCGAGGCCGCCGAGCTCTGCGACCTTGACCCTCCCTGCGGCGGCTTTGTGCTCTCCCTCCACCAGCGCTCCTGGACAGGTTGGGCTGGAGGCGACTGGTCAGAGTTGCAACCGCACTCTAAAAGTTGGGGAATTCGGGGTCAGATTGGGCTAAAATTTTATATAGAAAAAGCTTTAAATTGAAGAGGTCATCCCAATAGTTGGGGGTTCGGGGTCAAATTTTATATAGAAAAATGTGTAAAAATGGAGCGGTCATCTCAAAGTTGAGAAGGTCATGACTCTCCCGACCCCCTCGGTGGTTGCGCCCTTGCGTCTGAGACTTTTTCTGATGGCGGTAAACAAGAAATTTTGGAGCAGGCAGTGCACTAAATGGAAGCCGGTAATAATGACTGTCGGGGCATATCTCTTTGCAAGCTACCAGCACCAATTTATCAATCTCAATATTTGCAAAGCGCTTGCATTTACAAATATTGATAGCTTAAAGTAATTTTTTGGCTTAGCCATTGTTGCCGCCCAAATAGACAGAAGATTTTTTTCATCTACTTTTTGCCAAGTTTTTCCAAAAGGGTGATGTTTCAAACAGTGACTTAGCTTGCTTACGTGGCACAGTTGAGCCTTTCTAATAATAAAAACGATTAACATGTACGACAGTGACATGGAGAGAAGAGTTCCGAGTAAATGTGTATGCACTCCATCAATGTTTGCAGGTCGCTACTACGCGCACCTCAAGAGCAACGTTTCCTCCTCCCTCGCTCCGTCCATCAACCACGCCACAGCGCTGTACATTAGGCGGACTACGACTGAGCGTGATTCGCTCGGCCTCATATGATTCTTCCGTCGCTCACTGTGACGTGATGGCTAGGTTTTTCCATCAAGTGTTTAAACTTCATGAGCGGTTATGACGTCATCACACAATCAGCGCGCTGAAGGCTTGATCTAGGATTTATATAGCGCCGTATGATTGGTTATGGAGGTAAAATTGTGCTTTCAAGCTTTCGATTAAATTGTAACGCTTGATTGAAAAGCCCAGCGTAACCCTCATATAGGCTGTTGCCGGTTAACTACGTGTTATTAAAAGTGATGGATTTTCTGCTCAGAACTGACATCATGTGTCATGTTATGTCACTTGTTTCAGCAGAAACTTGGCACATGTAAGAAGTCGTGGTTTAATGACAATGGTTACTACGAGAGCTGATGAGTCATTGTGATTAACAGTAACAGGGAATTTCATTGATCACATGACAAACTGCAACGTTTATCGTTCCGTGATGTACCTACGTGTTAAGCACTGGCTTCTCCGTCGTAGCATCCAACCCACAAAGCAATGTGTGATCCCGGATGGTCCGGTGTCCTATCCTGTTATTTCCCACATCTACTGAGTTTCCACAATACACTTGTATTATAAATGTAATCCCTTTAAGTTTTAGAGATGTGACGCCATTTGATAAAATTGCAGTAATAGGACACATATTTGGCATTTAAGATGCGCCTTAGCTAATTAACGAGTGTCAGGGCGTGTCTAATGTTTCCATCTGTATCTACAGTGTTGATGTATTTACATAAGGATCGAGTCATCAGATTTTGGACTGTTTATGGTTAAAACGCATACAGTGGCATTGATGTATTGTTCTATCATATGATTATTTAGGATGCAGCGTTCAGATGTCTGATACAAGGATTCTTGGATCTGCTTTGCCTTGGGATTTAAACCCAACTTTTAATTGTAACATGAATTGCTGTATGCGTGATGCCATCTTGGGTTTGTTGAATGATGACGCAGTCAGCTATGCACCCATTTGACAATCATGTACAGTCTTTTGTTACACAACATCTTGTATAGCGTGCTTTTTAAATGACTTTCATTGTATAGAACATTTTTGTAATATGTTCAAGGGTAGCTGACATTACTGTAAAACATGAAATTTTTACTGCGTGCTATTTTCATGGTTTTTTGCTTCGTATAAATTAGGCTGCACTTTATTTTCACGTTTTTGAGGACTGGCTATGATATATGGGTTATCCAGCGCTATTATTGCGCATATAATTTTCGAATTTGACTGATTCACCCAATTCACCAAAATTACATGCACTCAGAAATTTCATGTTTTACAGCATGACGGTAACATAAGGGTACGGTACATTACACAATAACGGTCTAAATTTAGCTTGCAGCATTCACAATTTAGCACAGCAGCTAAAGCTAATGAAAATGAGCATTTCCATTTGCAAATGAGTGATAGCGCTAGCAACATACGCTGTACAGGTACCGCTGCTGGAAATGTTTATAATTTCAACTTGAAACCTATCAACACTTTTACAAGCCGCTTATGTTAATTCTGTAGCTAATTTAATGTAAATTACACTCCATGGCCAAATTACACGCCTGACCAGAGTATACAATCGGACAACAATGTAGAAGTAAATAAATTGTATGCATACATGGTTGCTTGTCATTATATTATATCCAATGCATTTGTCATGACCAAAGTGAATGTTTCCCCTAAGCTGCGTGCATGTGCGGACGCGCAACGATTCCAGAGACGCCATGCACAAAAAACTGAACGCCGGGCACAAGAATTTGGGCCTTTGATTAATAAATTGTAACAAAAGACAGATGAATCAAACAGTGATTTTTAAAATCATACATTACTTTCAACGTCTTTTCAAGTTACATAATGTTATTGCAACAGAATAGTCAAACTTTCACGTAAGGTAATATTCAAGAAAAATTCATTTTCTTCATATAAATAACATCTGAATCAGAGCATGCAAACAACTTCAAAAAGCACAGAATTTTTCTGTCAAGAGATGATTTAAGATGGCCATGTCCTACACTACTAAAACAAAGCAAATATCACTGATGAGCGTTTTTCAAAAACAATGGACAAATATATTGATATTAATGCTGAATATATGCTAAAAATTTATATTTATATTCTACAATTTTTAAAAACCTAGTTATACTATAATACACAGCAGTGCAAAATACTGATACCACCTCTGAATTATCACCCCTAATCTTGCTTGGTGCCATTTACGCGAGTTGATTCTAACAATGCATTAAGCTTCACTTGTAATCAACTAGACGGAACAGTTTCACACGACATATGTTATCTGCAGATTATAAAACCTCTGATACTCGTATATAACGCATTGGTTTGGAGTCGACGCCACAGAAATAGAAGTCTAGAACGCGCATGCATAAATTTTGCAATGCTGTAGAAATAAGGACCTTTTAGGCCAAAACGGCAGTTGATTTGAATTATGGGTAATCACTTCAATTGCGATTGGATGTGTGTAGTTCATGACCCTGTCAATCAAGTTATGGACGGTTGTAAATGGTTTGCCCCGCGGGGAAGAGCCCCGCCTCCGCTATCTCCATACGTGTCTCAATATACAGCATATCGTGACCCCCCCTTGGTCGAGGCTCCTTGTGAGATCTTACACGAAGCGCAATTGAGTTGATTGGCATGAAGAATAAAAATAAAGAATACTGAGAGCAAGACTTTAAAAAGTAGAATTCTCTCCAGTCTTCTAGCAATAACCTTGGCTTGCAAGTTGACACTCAGCACCGATTAACAAAGCAGTATCACGCAGTATTGCATAGCCATATTTCATCGCAAACACGAGTTTTCAAGAAAATTTAGCATAGAAAAGCATTAGATAATCCACTAGAGCTGACTACCTGACCACCAATCTTATGGCTAGCAATCAGGTTTCAATTCAAAATGTTAAATAACGATGTACACAATAATACTATACAGTGCTGCACACCAACAGGGTTCTAATGCTGTCCGTTATGACACCACACGCCTCCATAACATGATCCATAATTCTCTCATTCACGAAATTAGTGATCAGCAACAATAATTATAGCCTTTAATTATTATGTAACAATTTATTTCGACAGGCCGGGGTTAGTATGAAAAGTATGATTAATGATATTCTTCAATTTCTGTATTGTTGTGGTATTTGGTGGCAGTTTTACATGCCAACTACTTCAGAACGTGGTTTGACGGACGTGGGAGGTTAATACAAGGACAGGCGGAGGCTCAAATCTACCAGTGATTGGATTGAATGCTGTATCGCGTCAATAATATAACCCTGTTCATTCACGAACGCGGTGGTTTAAGCACGTTTTAACTAGTCCAATCATAGAATACTATCCGGTACTGAAAGCATACATTTAACACGCTCGTACTTATTGGTTAGCTCTTATCTGCAGGCCAAGCTTCAGCGCTCTCCAACCCCTTACCACATATCGGCTAGTCCCAAGGATTATTCGAAGTTTCAAGATCAATCAATTTGTGGAGACCACAGAGATAAAATGTGAAGACCTTGATGAGAAAATGTGGAGACGATCGGTGTATAAAGTAGGCAAGCGCTTGAGCTCAGCAGAATTCCACAGATCTGCAAAAAGGAAAAATACAATCTGCGTGAGGTAGGTGTGGTTTGTATCAAGCTTAACCGCACCGACTGTCTTTTCGCATTTCACCCAGCAGCGAGATTTTGCAGAGCTCAAGCACCTACTTGCCTACTTTACATGCCCCGTGTGTAACAAAGTCGATTTTGCAAAGTTTTTAATCAGGCTTAAAGATTTTAAGTTTTGAAAAGAAATGAGTCTCGGCCCCCCTCACCCCTCTCATAAGTTTTTTGTTCCGACAGAAAATTGTCAGTCGGACTTACAAAAAAGGACTATTAGACTGTTTCTCAAAGGACACGAGACTTGCATGTAACGACTATAAAGTTCCAATTCCTTCAAATAATCCCTGGCTTGTCCCATTTAATCACTTCAAAAAATACGACCGTGGGCTAGCACATGTCCAGATGCAGTCCAAGCTCGTCGAGTTCAGAGATCGAAAGATCTAACGTATCATCGTCCCCCCCCGGCTGGGTTCCGAGGAGGGGGACGCCGACCCCCGAGCCGCCCCCGTGGGGGAGAGGGGGAGGCGACCCGTCGGGCTGCGAGTGGGTGAGGGGCGCATCGATGTTGTCGAGGTCGAGGTAGTCGCAGCCGCGTGAGAGGAGGGCCTCGAGCTGGCGGCGCACCGAGGAGAAGGAGGGGCGGGCGGAGGGGCTCGCGCACCAGCACTGAGTCATGATGACGTACCTGGACATGGGCATGGCGTCATGATGATATGGCGACACACGGCGTCATGATTACATGATGGTGTCATGATGACCTAGTTACACACGGCACGGCGTCATGATGACTTTCAACATTCGGTTTCATGGTGACGTACCTATGCACGGCAGGGCGTCATGAGGACTTATTACATATGGCGTCATGATAACATAAATGCAGTTGGCGTCATGATGACATAGCTACACAAGGCGTCATAGTGACATAGTTATGCACGGCGATATGCTGAATGGCTACACATGGTGCAATGATAACATAGTTACACAAGGCGTTATGGTAACATAACGACATATAGCGTCATGATGACATATCTACATGCGGCGCCATGTTAACATAGCGTTAAAGATGACATAGTTACACACAACACTGCATCATGATGACATAACATGACCAACACTTTTTTTTACAGCATTTTTTGAAAATAAAGCTTTCTCAGAGTGTAGATGTGTAGTCCTGATGTGTACAAATTGGATTCTCACCCCTCATATGCACAGTTTGGCCCACCCCTTCAATGCACACCCCTCCTATGCACACCCCTCGTAAGCGCACCCCTCCTTTGGGCCAATACATGCGGCGTTGACTCACAGTTCATCGGAGCAGCTCTTGGGTTGTTGCATGCGATACCCCTCGACGAGCAGACGATAGATGTCGACCAGCGCTATCGTGGGATAGGGCGAGGCGCCTGCGCACACACACAGAAAAATAGATGCTTGCACAGAGATCATCTCTCTGCGAGCATCGCACACAGATGATATATGATAGTGATATGATATAATGCTATGATAGATGTGCACAGCAGGTAGCGGAGTATAACATAAAAATGTCAGTGTTCAGTCAGAGCAGATTTATCATTAAAGATTATAAATAATTGACAAGGGCCTCATGGTTAAGCAATAATTAGGCAACGAGATGATCGGAAAAGTAAGAGTACAGGAATTTAGACAGAAGGTTTGAGGGGAATCTGTTTGGCAACAGTTGATGCGGGCATGTCGCCAGAACACAGTACCCATTGCTGCGCTGCACAGCTAGTGACAGTCGTTGCAGGAGATACGCTCCAGACAGCTGTTCGCTTGTCGCTGCAGCTATTTTTATAATCATTATTATTAGTAGACCTACGGTGACGATCTCCCAGAGGCTAGAGCTCATAAAACAGACCTAGAGTGACGATTTCCCAGAGCAGAACTCCGTACGCCCAGACGTCGCTCTGCGTCGTGAAGACTCGATCTCGTATCGACTCGATGGCCATCCACTTGAGCGGCAGGCGCCCGCTCGACCGCTTGCAGTACTGCAGCTGGTCGTCTGACGTCACGAGCCGCGCCAGGCCAAAGTCGGCGACCTTGACGACCTTGGCGGGCCCAAGCAGCACGTTGCGTGCAGCGAGGTCGCGATGCACAAACTGTCGCTCGCTGAGATACTCCTGCACATGGGCAGCATCGCTAAGGGATGAGGATATTGAAGATAAGATGTTAAGGATAGGATGTTGAGGATAGAATGTTGAAGATAAGATATTGAGGATAGGATGTTGAGGATAGAATGTTGAGGATAAGATATTGAGGATAGGATGTTGAGGATAGGACACGAGCAATGTTCACTCAAAGCTGCGCATGTGCGGGATCTGCGCACTGATTCCAGAGTGCACAAGAAATTGAATTCTGCACACTCAAATTCTGACCATCAACGAGTAAATTGTTACATAACGATGAAACAAAAATATTAATTTTTGGCTTAGTTATCGCAAATCTGCTAAGGGGGCATTTTTTTTCCGCACCCTGTAATAACAGATGAAGAAAACTCAGAATTTGAAAAATCATACGTTATTTTCTATGTTTTTTATAATGTTATGGCAATAGGAGAGTTAATATTGAAAAAGAATCCATTCTTCGTACAAATTTTCACACAAATGTCACTAATGTAATAGAGTTATAAAGCAGTAGCCCTATGCAGTTAGTTTAGTCGGAGAGTCTGAGCAACCAGGCATTGACAAAAATTCAGATATAGATGAAAGTCCGCTGATCAAGGGTCGTTTTAATCGGATAGTTTTAATCGGAGAGTTTAATCAGAGAGCTTAATTGGAGGGTTGTCCTATTTTGCAAACTTGATCGGCAAACTTATCGGTGAAGTTTATTGGTGAAATTTAACGGTGAACTTAATCGATGAACTTTATCGGTGAACTTGATCGATGTGATGTACTATTTGCTATGTGATTGTTAATCGGAGGTTTTTCGGATTCTCTACTTCAATTCAGTTAACCTGTAGCCGGTGGACCTCGGTTATACTTACTAGAGGTATATAAACTGAGGGAAACGGGATGCAAAGATCTACTAAATCTACCTAGCCATCTACAACATTCTTAACGGCCGAGAGCCGCAAGACTAAATCGAAGGAGAGAGAACGAGCTAGAGTTTTAGATGTCATTATAACAAATAAGTAATAACGATACTGTACTCTCAAGAAAGCCTTGTAGTCTCTATAAAAGTGTAGCTAGTCCTCCAATTCTACAACCAATTCAACAGAATAAAATAAATCAATTTAATTTAATCAACCGCAGTCGAAGGCTAGTTAGTACAGTTAGAACTTTTAATCAACTGTATAAGACTAAAAGCAATCGTAAGCAATAGTCCCGAAAATTCTTAGAATCACGATGGTCACCATAGCGACGGCGATCTGGCGCGCGAAGGACATGACGTCAATGGCGGTGACGTGCCAGCACTCCTTCTGTCCGGTCATCTCGTCGAGCAGGCAGTACGTAAGGTCGTCCTTGTCTCCTGGACCCTCGTGCAGCTCTCTGTCCGTCCGACACTTCCTGGACACGCACACTGACAACTGGAGGGACACGCGCACTGACAACTAGAGGGACATGCACACTGAGCGCTAGAGGGACACACACTATGGCAAAATTGGACACCTATGTTCAGACGCGCGGTACCTTAAATTGAGCTCCTCGACACTAGCAATTGCCTGCGAATGCAAAGTTGTGTGATTTGGAAGGAACGCCAAAACGACAGATTAATACAAGTTCTACACATACTGATAGCAACAAATCACACCAAACAATAAAATTTATCTCCAAGACACACAAAAGACCTGAAAAATTGCAATAATAGTAAAACAAATACAAAAATACTGTGCGTATGGCTAACTGACTGCCAGGGAAGCAACACACTGCATATATAAAGCTCATCGGTGCAGATACCAGCTTAGCTGAAGTGGTCACAGTACAAATGGGAGGTACAGAATTTGTGATGGTTTTTGTAGCCCTGATTTTTGTTGCAGAGCTCACGACTGAATCACCGGGGGAGGGGGGTTCTAAAGGAGTTTTTGAGATCATTGACAGTGCTTGTCAATTCAGTTTAATTTTATGAATAATCTAAAGCCCCGAATCTGTGATCCGGTTGGGGAGATCAGGTGTCATCCGATACAATCCGGCTCACTTTCTACAGAGTAGTGACATGCCGGATCGCACGTAGTGTAATAATCATTGTTATTGACGCCTATTCTAATGTATCACAGGTAGGCCTGTAACGCCGTGTCAATGTTAGCACAGGTTAGACGTTCATATTTTACTTGGGTTTTTACGGCCGGATGTCCTTCCTGTCGCCAGCTAGTATAATAAATTATCCTGGACGATGATCATCATATAGCGACACATGTGTGTTTAACAGCTGTACTGAAAGGGCCGGCAACGCATGGTTTCATAGTTGTCGGTGTCATGACTCCTAACCTAGTCCTATGGACCACAGCGCCTCGCTCTGGTGCAGTAAAAAGCAATCAACATTAAAGGGTCCCGGATCTGCCATCCGACAGATCCAGCTCAATTAAACCACTGCGGAGCTGTGTGGGTCGTACTTGAGAAAGGACTGGAGGTTGCCGTAGGGCATGTACTCCATCAGCAGCGCGATGGGCTCCTTGACCGTGCACGCGCCGATCATCGTGACGATGTTGGGGTGAGTGCCGAGGTTCTTCATCAGCGCAATCTCACGCAAGAGGTCGTCACGGAACGTCAAGTCCTGACTACGATCTGACGCAAACATAGGCTAATTTTAACATAGGCTGAATTTCATAGATGGACTAAGATCGACTTCTACCTTGACCTAGAAAGAAACTTTAATGGCAGCCCACAACTGCCTTTCGAAAATAAGTGCAATTCATTATAAATTTCTAAGGACGCAAATTGATTTTCACATGAAATAACATTAATTTAAATTCAGTGTGAATTTAAATTTATTTAGCAAAATATCCCATTAATTTAATGACGCTGCATTCTAATTTAAATGCACTAAAGAAAAAGCTGTTTAAATGGCAGTTACTAAATAGATATTTTATTTGCATCAAAAGAAGCATAAATATAAGCGCAATAATAGAAATAATTGGCTACCGTTAACGACTCTTTCTAAGATAAATTAAAGTCAAGGTAGGTTTCAAGTTATGTCTATCAAATCCAGCCTTAGAGCCCACTCAGCCCAGTCCACTGCTGAATCAAGAATTATTTAATTTCAAATTGTTGCAGAACAAGAATGACACCACGATCCAATTAGATCGCTCAAATTAAAACTCAGATCTTGTTTTACTCGCTAATATTATTAGCAGTGACTCACTTCTGATGAGTTACTTGCCACTAAGCACTCAACTCTGCTCGATCCAGACACACGCTGTGATTAACAACAGAGGTGTCATTGGCTCTCAAGTCTTGCAGGAGCGCGTTACACAAAAAAGGGATTGTCAAGCACTCACTAATGACGGCATAGATTGTTAGCCGACATTTAGCCGATCGTAACTGTACATTTCATGTGCCAATTTGAAACAAATTTCAGCCAGCACCTATAAAAGTCTTTTTTGGGACTTTGGCAAGCGACAGATGACGCCTGTTAACCTTTGAGTAGCTTGATGGCGATCTGTCTGTTCTTGTAGTAGCCGGTGAGCACGCGTCCAAATGCGCCTTGACCCAGTTCGTCACCAATCGTGACGAGGCGCTGGTCCACTTCCCAATCATCTCGATCAGGGGGGGGGGGGGGGGGGGG
>JAQIWG010009318.1:0-10749 GCA_034695025.1 Chamaedrilus cognettii | reverse complement strand
GTACGAGCAGGCTGTTGTAGCACCGCTGTACGAGCAGGCTGTTGTAGCACCGCTGTACGAGCAGGCTGTTGTAGCACCGCTGTACGAGCAGGCTGTTGTAGCACTGAGTTTCGCTGTAATTATGACGATTATAAAAACTCGTACGGTTCTATTTTAGAATTTTAGTAGAATTTTAGTGTTAGGGTGGGGTCAGGCAAGATTAGGTTTAGGATTAGGCTAGTCCTGCGTCACCGGGCTTCGGTCGCTAATTAGGCTATAGAGGAGACCGGGGCAAGATGACATTCGCCAAGATGAAATACTCCCCGCAAGCGCAACGCGCTGCAGCGGGGATAGCGGCTCTAGCCGAGCCCAAAATAGCACGTAGCCTAATCTAAGCTATAATGTAGCCCATTATAGCCGCGCCTCAGATGCCCCTCCTCCCACCGGATATCATATCACCCCGGATTCTCTCTCTAGTCTCCCTCCCCATGATCGGTGCACCCCCCCGGCCGACCCCCTGTGGGGGGTGACGCATGCGTGCGGCGCGCAGCAAGCCGTGACACGCCTGTTGACACGGACTCGAGCCGTGCCGCGCCGCGCCGTGACATAGCATGCAGTGCCTCCGCCTCTCGGCGAATGAGTGCGTCAATGGATGAGGCAGTAGACTCTAACAGCGCTGACCAGCAGTCTTAGGCTTCTTTCAGGGTATAAATCCTAATTAACAATAAATGTTAGGCTTTAGGCTTATCTATGCCATTAAATATGAAATGCTTCATGCATAGTATAGCTCAGATAGGCCAAGTTTAAGATGACCTGTATAAAATGACATACAGCTGAGGTAAACGCGCTTCTATGCAGGTAACGAGCATCGATATTGGCTTACCTGGTGTTTAAATAAATGATTTTGTATTCTAGGCTACATGTACATGTATGTCTCTACTTAGTTTACGTCGTGACAATACTTGTAACATCTCAATCATTGTGCAGGCAATAATTCTATCGCAGATACTCGAACTTGTGAGTTGCCCCTCCCTTTTGGAATGCCAGAATAGCGCCTCTGGGTCTTGGTACAATTTTATACAAATAGGTCGTATTAGAGGACCCATCGCTAGAATAATGGAACAATAAAATGCTGGTCTAACGTTCGCCCAGCAGATCACGAGTGGTAAATCACGGGAGTCAAGTCATCAGTTCAGCGAAGTGTCTTAAAGATCAGCGCGCGTCGCTATCGCAAGTACGCCGCGGCAGACACAGCTTCGCCCACCACATTGTGATCGAGTTGCCTGGACCTTCTATGGTCCTCGATTGTAAACCCTGATTTAAGGTACAGGTCCATAGTCTACTGTTGGCTTTGAGCTAAACTTCTCGCTGGTCACGTATTATAATAGGGCCGTGGGCTGTGACTATTTTCGTAACCGGAGGGGGTGACACAAAAGTCACACAATACAAAGACGGACTAACTGCGCTACGTGTATACCATGCCATGTAGACTATAGCATTACTTTGTTGTAGATCTACATGTATGCTGTGCAACAAAGCACTTAAAACGCATATTTTACTTATTAAAGTGTCATAAAAAATCTCTTTGTCACACTCCCTTTCTTTCGAGCGTTAGCTACTATGATAATAATTATGGTTATATGAACAAGCCAGCTATTTTGTTTTCACGCATTTAGAGAATGATCCCCACGCCCCTCCCTTTAGTCTGCTCTTTCGGTCACGTTTTCACGCGCAGATATTAAGCACACACGTATAGTCCAAATCCTCGAAGTTACTGGATAATATAGTACTGGCGGAGTGCCTGCAGTACTGGGTGCGTATATATGCACACAGCCCGTAATACAGGCGCCTGCAGTTAGAAGGTGCGTAGTTGACGAGTCGATCGAAGATCAGGCGAACGTTGATCGTTTGTCAGCTCTAGCGTTATCTCGGGTAGGCAAACTAGGCATCGATCTATACATGTAGCCTGCTGGGACAACGATAGATCGATTAGTTTGTGTTTGGGAAGATTTGATAAGCGACGAACAGCATTCCTAATACGATCTAATCGGTGACGATAAAGTCGTGCACAAGTGTGCATGTAGATTGTAGATAGCTATCGCTAACATGACGAAACACGACTTAGCTAGTGGGGTAGCCTATATTTATAGACGCTACAAAACCTAGCCTAGCAAACAACATAACAATTGTTCCGTATGCGTATGTTGCCTATGAACTATAGGCTAAGCATTGCGTCTGGATGGTCGGTGACTGCTAGCTACATACATACACATTGTAGGCCTATACATGTAGGTTAAATGTACACGCACATAGTATAATCAAACGGGTGCGTGGCAATCCCGCATGAAAACAATGCATATAGGGTCGAACGCTAGAGCCTAAAGGTGGAGTTGCATTACATCTTAGGTGTCGGATTCCAAGGCATATTTCAGGAATCCGACGATGAAGATTGCAAAATGAATGGGCCTATTACAGTCGGCCTCAGGGGCGTAGCGTGGGGGGGGGCAAGGAGGGGGCAGTGCCCCTCCCCCCTGCTGGCAAGCTCTGCCCGCCCTGCTCCGAGAGAAGTTGCTATTAGGTTATGGGCTTGCCCTCCCCTGCTCTTTGTGCAAATTAAGCCTTTGCCCCCCCTGCTCTGAGGAAATGAAGGATATTTTCCCCCAACTGTTCTGTGTCAAGTAAAGGTTTTGCCCCCCCTGCTTGCTCTGATATGTTATCATATATGGGAAAAAATGAATAATGACGGTTAAGAATGGCTCGAAAATTTTTGTCAACACCCCCGCCCGCCCCCCCCCCCCCCCCGGTCGCGAGGTCAATCGGACGGGAAAAGTGGATCTGTAGATAGCGTGTTAAAAGGTCTGCCCCTCTTGCGAAAATCTTTGCTCCCCGCTGAGTGTGGTCACCCTACGGCTCTGGTAGCCCGACTCCTATACGATTTTCGCCCGCTCATCGTTGGAGTTTTCCGAGAACACGCGTTTTCGGAACGCGGCTGAGATTCCGATGCTGAATAGAACTCTACCTTAGAGTGGTAACTCTACCTTAGAGTGGTAACTCTACCTTAGAGTGGTAACTCTACCTTAACTTGTAACTAGCTAGCCCCATGTCTACGCGCAGGACCCAGCTGGATCGTGCGCGGACACCATGACGGATATACGCTCGACTACGACCTACAACGTGACGTCATCAATGACGTCATCGTCAGCCAATGACGGCAGGTCCTCGCCAGTCATGAACCCCAGAACGTCGGCCGACTTCGCGCAGCATGTAAGAGTCTTGTACGACTTTTATTGTTGCCCAGTGCGGAACAATACAATAGTAGGTGGTCTCTATTAGTGCTACGTCAATGCTAGTGTATGACCCATGCTGTAAGCTAGTCGTGATGCTTTCAAATGACAGCAAAATATGCCGTCAGTCTACATGCTTCTTAATTAGCACACTTGCAGTGGGTTTCCTTTTAAGTTTTTGTGGAATTAATTTAAGTATTTAAAGCCGATTATTAAATAAGTACGCACGATATATTTAGTGTTTACTGCAGATACGCCTGCGAATGTTTTGCGGTGTCCAATTTCCCATCAAAGGCGATCTATTATTCAGATTCAACATTTTTCTGAATTTTTACAATTCTCTGGCATCATGCTGCTATAGTACATGTGGATGCAGTAGCGTATTGCTGATTGGTGGGATGTTGGTTGTCCTGTAGATGCAACAGTTGCTGCAGCAGCTTCAGGACAAATTCCAATCGACGTCAGGAGAAATATTCAACCGAAATATCCTTTCATGGTATTCTCTAAGTATAGTAACTGCTTTTTGCAATCTAGGAGCCTCATTCGCATACATTTCTGATTATTTTTCTTAACTTGTACCTAAGTCTAATTTTCACAGACATGTTTTACTGTATTGTCAATGCTGTGCTAGCATGCTCAGATACAGTTGGAAGCCTTGACCCCCCGCCCCCCCTTTCACTAGACGAGACGGGGCGCAGTCTCGACGATCTCGAGAAAACAATAGCGGCACTGATGACTGAGGCCGGCGTAGATCAGTGACGTCGCAGACAGCGCGAGGCCGACATGACGTCATCAATAATCGTGTGACGTTATTTAATCTAACAAATGACGTCATGACAGGATTGTTTTCGTTCGGAAACGGAGTTCATAGTCCATGCTACATCTGATGACATTATTTATGTTGGGGGAGGGTAAAAATAAGGACTAATAACAGATATAGGAATAAAGGGAGAAATAATAATACAGGCATGTGTATAATATAAATGAACACATTTGTTCAGGGCTCAAAAAATGTCACAAGTGACTTACGCGAATAGGTCCGTACGTTTAAGCCTATCCTGTGAGTTTTCGATTTAAGGTTTTGTTTGTACGCGAGCCAGAAGTAATATGCCTACGTCTAAGCACGCGTAACGTCATCAATTGCAGTGTTGCCAGCACTGGCTGCAGTATGAAAGTGAGATCTATCTCTAATGGAGGCGAGCCCAAATCTTATTCGGTTAAACTTTGCTATGAGCAAAAACACACGATCAAGACGAATGTAATTGCTTTGTTGGCTTGTGTTTATGCGACAATGCGTCAGTGATCGGTTTATTGCAAAGACTAGATTAAAATAAGTGTAAATTTCCAGAAATGAGTGCATCCAAGTATCCCATATAATTTCACCAGCTTCGAAACGGAATAACACACACCAGATAATTTAATCCTCACAAAAAATGTTTCTTTGATCAGAAATGAAAAACGCTTAAAATGCACAATCGCATCGTGCAGTTTTAAATTAAAAATTTCAAAAAAACGCGCGGGTACAAAACGGTCTTATATTTAGGCACGACCTGACACAAAGCAGCCAAATATAGCCGAGAGATAAACCACCCAGACAGTCAGCATTTGCATCCCATTACTATGTCCAGAAATAAGTTTAGCCCTGATAACACATGCGTAGTGTCACGCTGCTGCTTCTAAAACAAGCGCCAAGCCATGCTCCACCCTTAAAAACTAGGTAGGCCTACGCCACCAGTCTATTTTCACGCCCCACACTACGCCTGCCTTTTTCAAATTACGTGTAGAATTTGCATTTAACCATCATTTTTGATGTACTACGCCCTGCAAAACGTAACGCTGTTACAAACGATGCGGATTCAAACATTGCAAGCTTGGCACAAATCTTTCTCACCATGCACATGATCGTCATATACTGTAAAATATGAATTTTTTGCGCCCGTGTCATTTTGGCAAATTTTGCAAATCGGTATAATTCGTTAAATAATCATGCGTGCGAAATCGAGCCGCAGAAGCTTTTTATATTGAGCCGCTCTCAAGACGCAAAACGTCAAACGCAGCAAAATGTCTCAGGAGACGACACCATGAAAATAACATGCCGCAAATTTTTTTCTTCGACACCGACTCAAAAGTAGCTAGATAAAACGGCCAGATGTTTGAAATTAATTATTTTTTAAATGAAAATTTTAAATAAAACAGTCGGACAGTCCGTGCTTTGCGTTCCACGTCTATGTCACGGCGGCCGGCAACTGTTTGACGACCTCCCTCGCTATCTCCCTGAAACTCTTCGCCGCCGCTGACTCGGGTCGTGCCACTACAACCGGCGCCCCCGAGTCACATGACTCTCGCACGCCGACCTCCAGCGGAAGGTCGCCTAAAAGTGGCAGGCCGAGCTCGGCAGCTAGGGACCGACCCCCGTCCTGACCAAACACGTGCTCGCGGTGCCCGCACGCCGCGCATGTGTGCACGCTCATGTTCTGCACAATGCCGAGCACCGGGACCTGCGTGCAGAGGATAATGTTTATATACGGCTAGCACCTCATACTGTACATGGACAATAGATTTACAACACAAAAAACATAGAAATGATAAATAATGAAAGTATACGTTTACTTACGGATACAGATACATCCAAATAGACGATATTGTTCATATTCTTTAACAGGCAATAGACTAGTTTAGTCAAGAAATTGAGCAGCTTTCATCCAAGATGTGACAAACCCATGATCAACAGAAACTAAATTTTGCTTTTATTCCTAAGCAACGCTAAATTTTGCCTCAAAATATCACAGTAATGATGCAGTGAAAGGTCTTGCCTGGACCCTGCGGAACATCTCAGCTCCCTTGCGCGCATCCAGCAATGCGACGTCCTGGGGGGTCGTCACGATGACGGCGCCATCTATCGGAACGTTCTGCGCGAGGGTGAGCTGAGCGTCACCCGTACCGGGGGGCATGTCGACCACCAGGTACTCAAGGGGGCCCCACCGCACCTGCACCCACACAGCAAAACCTGACTGCACCAACCACACAGCACCTGCCAGGGCTTGGGAGTTGGAGCCAGAGTTTGCTGATGCTCTGTTTTGTCGATTGGCGGGGTCCCCCGTAGACTCTTGGCCGATGTCATCATCCCTTTAATTGGTTAAGTGTCGGCTTAACTGCTTCCTCCCCCTGAAGGGCCATAAATCTCTCAATGTACCCTCGTGGGGCCAGTGCACGGCAGGCAGAAGGAAGACCGCGTAGCGCCACAGATCTGCAATGGATTATGGACATTATATAAAACAAAACAACAACAATATGACTTGACACTGTAATCCTGTAGACCTGACCTGCTTGACCTGACCTTGCCGACGAGACTGACCTGCCGGAGTAGTTTCTGGAGGGCGGCCATCACCATCAGTCCCCTCCACACGATCGGGTCCTTGTCGTTCTCGAGCAGGAAGCCCATTGACATGCACTTGATGCCAAAGTTGACAAGGGGCTCGATGAGCTTCCTGTCGTCGGCAGGGGCAAGTCCCGCGAGGCCCATCATGCGCGGGACGGAGGGGCCGTAGACGTCGGCGTCGAGTAGCCCAACGCGCAGCCGAGGGTCGTTGGCCTGCGACAATGACACAACAGTGCCTGTTCTGGGTACAAGATAAATTTGCAAGGAGCTTTATTTAAGTCCGGCCTTACCTTTGCGCCAAACGAATTCTGCTGGCTGTCCTTTAGAATTTTAGATCTAAATAAGAGTTTGCAGAGAAACAATGATTCAGGTCCCAAGCCTCTATTTTAACCTCATCCAGCAAGAAACAATACACGATAAGCGCTCTGCTACGTGTGTTTTCACGCCAAGGTTTCCAAGGTTTCCGCACCTTCAATGCCAGGGCGAGGTTGACAGCAGTCGTCGACTTGCCCACCCCTCCCTTGCCGGACGCCACGACGACGATTCGAGCAACCCCCGCTATCGGCAACCGTTTGGGCAGACCCTGCCGCATGCGCTCCGGGTCCATGGCCCCTGCCTGCCCCCCAGGAGCCTTGGCTCTCCCGCTGGCGCCATCTTGTGCGCTCGCCTGGCAGGAGGATGTGGCTAGTAGCGCCGCTTGAGGGGCATTCTGCTGAACTACGGGTCGAAGTTTTGACAAATTACACGAATACCTAAACGCCGCACTGGCCATGGACATATTTGATTTTAAAAATTGTGCATTTAAGTGTAACTTTACATGCACGGATTTAAATATTACTAAAACAGAACTAAGGGGAATCATTATTGCTGTCAATTATTTGTTAATCATTAATACATAATACAGCAAAATGGATAACAGCGTATTTCAGGGGCTTCACTAATTTTGAGCGATAGTAGAGGTTGTGTTTACAAAATTCTTGGTCATGGACTTACTACTACCAAGCAATTTGACAACCAATGGAAAATAATGAGGATATATCTCAAAAGTCCTCAAAGGATTCTTTTTCTTATTTAAGTAATTAAATTTGTATTAACATAGCATTACGATGCACATACAAATAGGCCATTGAACGATAAAATCATTATCTATAATCATTTAGTCGTACGTTGTCTTACCAGTTTTAAACTTTAATATGGCAAAAAATGAGCGAAATTCATCAAAATGAACCATGCGTTAGTACGCTCAGTTAGTGTTTCAGAGACTGAAAGATAAAATGTGGAAGAAAAAATAGCACGCGGATAACACGCACGTGATTTGATCACAGACAATGCACATGATTTGATCACAGACAACAACGAAAGAATTAGAATGAATTATCAAAATTACAAGAGCAATACATGTCAAGACAACACTTCGCCACGCAGTCCGCAAAATAAATATCGCGACAATATCGTAATCTCTGAAAACTCGATGTACATCAAAGCCGCGGGGTGCATGCTCACAACAGCAATCATGACTAGCATACACTTAACACGACTCACACAGCCTAATGAACGAATCAAACAATGCAAATTAATCTTGAAAATAAACAATGCTTCGATTCAGTCACGATAACGCATGGTTGCACGAACACGAGTTGAGATCAAGATGGAGATCTGGTTACAAAAGGACCAATTAGCGCATGTCAATCATTGCCAAATCAAGATTTAACCATGATTCGAGAGCATTGACTGGTCAGTATCTAATTTGATTTCAATCTTCATCTCAACTCTTGTTACTGCAAGTGAGCACAAGTGCATCAACAACAATCTTCGTCTCTAATTTATTGTCTAAGTAACAATGCTTCATTTCAAATGTGCTACGTGTATTAGCCAGTTTACTGCTCATCTATTTTAAATGCATTCGCAAGATGGCGCCTTTTATATGCTTTTAGAGCTCTCTGTGCAGTAAAGTGAGCTGAACCAGTAAAAGGGTTAACAATGCTTCAACTAAAATGTGCTAAGTGCATCAACAAAATGTCAACTAAGTGCATCAACAAGATGTCAACTGAGTGCATCAACAAGATGTCAGCTCAAACGCGCCAGATGCATCAACAATCTTTAATCCAAATATGCCAAGTGCATCAACAATACGACAACACAAATGCGCCAAGTGCATCAACATGCTTCAGCCTAACAGCCTAAGTGTATTGATGACGCTTGGACTGAGACTTGTAGTGATAGAGATCGCTAAAGTCCGGCGCAGATTGGACAGTCTCCGCGCGCAGCACTTTCAGATTGTCAAAGTGGGCGGTGCCAAACCTATCAGGGCCGAGCGCCGCAAACCCGTGATTGGACGGAATGGACTTGACTGACACGGACATGACGACTGCGCCATCTATTGTCGCAGTCACTTGCTTGCCCTACAAACAATAGAATAGTGCGGGTTATCAACACGCTGACTTGAACCAGTACACATTGACACTTTAGTTCAATCACGAGTCGAATCTCTTCCGCCGCCTCATGTCAAAATTTCATTCAAATTAGAACTTGGTTTCACTAAAAACTAGATCTGTTCTGCCGAAAAGTAAGATTTTCAAGATAACTAACTCGCTACAGAAGCTGGGTCTTACATATACCTTGGTGTACAAATGCTCAAATGAGGAGTGATGAGAGTACCTGTACATCGAGGCCCAAAGTGAACCAGACCCCAAACTGCAGAGAGGACAGGGTGATGTTGTCATAGACCACCGACCCCTCTGTGTACAACACACAACTAACAACGTTCTACATCCAGCTCTCTGCAACCTATCACAAAACCTTAGACAGAGCTACTTGCATGCAAATAAAGATGCTAATTATTGCGTTTCAATGATTTCGAACGAGGCACTGTATAGTGTGCCAAACTGCCGAAGGTGAATAAAAGCTCCAGATGAAATAACATGCTTACTTGATAGTTAACGAAGGCAGGTTCATACTCCCAACCGTCTAATTGATTTCAATATTAAAGGACTAGAAACGCATCTACAAAATACAATAATTAGAGAAGAAAGACCATTCTACACCTTTTTAATCATCACATCGCGCGCATCAACTCATCAACTCACGCTGGTCGCCGGTGAGCCGTGCAGTCCCTGAGTCCATGGAGACCCAGAAGTGAAACCCGCCGGCAGTGATGGTGTAGCACCCACCCCCGCTCACTTGGGAGGCGATGAACACCCCCCCTGCGCCCCCTGGCTGCTTCTCCACCATCACATCCACTTCCATGTGGACATTACTCCTGGCGGAGCAAGGATAACGATTTAGGACGCGAGAGAATTAAATGCTTCCCAAATGCCCTAAAATTTAGAAAAGGCCTAAAAAAATTAAGAAAAACAAATGAAAAAATAATGTATTAAAAAATATATTTAATTTGTTAATTTAAGAATTAACTTTCAATATGAACTGCAAATGAATAAATAAATGATTAGTGATTGAAACTCTTATATGTAAGTTGTAAAAACTCCAAAAATGTACCCCTAAACACGCCTGCCTTTAGCTAAATTTCTGTGTGTGCCCCTCCCAGAGTTTCTCTGATTGCAAGTTTCTCCCCCTCACCACTGAGCGTCGCCGAGCAGGCCGATAGGTCGCGCAAAGGTCAGGCCTACGGCGCCCTTGCACGTGTCGACCGGGGGAGCGGTACACAGCTGGGTCGCAACATTTCCCCTCTTGGGGTCACCGGAGTCCGTGACCCCAAACGAGCCTGACTGCTGAGCAAGGTTGTAGGGCTCGGCACCCAGCGTGTAGTCTAGCAAATGCACATCGCACACCTTAATAATAGTGCACAAAACATATCAAAGTTAAAGATGGAACATCAAAAAGCATGCCACCACTCTCAAATATTACTAAGTAAATACTACTAAGTGAGCTCAAAAAACACTTCATCCCACACTTTTCATAAACTATTGCGCTGAGATGTTCGCACAACTATTTTGTGCCTGGACTTAAACCACAAAGCGTTGAAATTTGATGAAAACTAAATAATATTAAGAGAAAGTTGAACGTTAACGTCAAGAGAAAGTTGAACGTTAACGTCAAGAGAAAGTTGAACGTTAACGTCAAGAGAAAGTTGAACGTTAACGTCAAGAG
>JAQIWG010009317.1:0-10749 GCA_034695025.1 Chamaedrilus cognettii | reverse complement strand
ACTAACCGGGCCCGACGTTGCTTAACTTCGGTGATCGGACGAGAACCGGTGCTTTCAACGTGGTATGGCCGTAGACAAACGTTTTTGAGGAATCTTGATCGTAATCATACCCTAGGTTAAAATATATTTATTGCAAAAACCAAGATGTACGTTTAATTTTGAATTTTGGTACTCTGAAATGTAGACATATGCATGTATATCGAAGTTAAATCATCCTATTGTGATTGATGCGAAGCCAAATTTCTTTATAAAATGTTAAAACTTACTAACGCGGAACTTTTATTTAATCTTGCTAGCTGTTGAGATTATCTTTTATAGTAAAAACGTTAATGACAATTTATCAGCAATTGTTTTTAAAGCACCAACACGAACTGGTGTTTACAAGTTAGCATACCGTGGCTCAGCTTTACAGATGCATCTACGTGCGAATTGAAAGGTAGCTCAAATTGAATAATAATTTTATTGCGAGTCGGAAATCGATTCGTCATGATTTGTCAGAATGGCGCTTGTCACGCATCGATACAAAACCGGATGCCGAGAATAACGTGATGGTTTCATAGATCAAACGCTTTGTTTGTCAACAATGACGTCGTCGTGATTATAAACATTCCCCAGATCGATGATATTGTCACTGTCCGCGTCGGAGGATACAAGCAAGCGCATGAATATTTATTTGACGGCTATAGACACATGACGGGGAAATGGGCGTGGCATTTGCTGGCGATGAGCAGCAACATTTCCGCTTTTTAGTCTCCGAATGCAAATACAGATATGCATTGCTATTTGCAAGTAAAACTCTGAAGTCTCCTTGCTTGGCTATCCATATACACGGTTCATGTACGTGCGTGCGAATGAATGAGCTTCTTGTCGTCTAACGCATTAAATCAGTGCACTTCGAGGTCACTAGGCCTACATGTAGGCCTATGTAGTCATATTTGCATTCTCCTGTCTTCGGTCAGTGCTATCAAGTCTCAGTAAGTACAACAGTATAGTAGAAACAATCTTTTCCATCAATGGAACACTGTTTATTAGTCCTGAAACGTGTTTATTTCTAAGGTTTATCTCAAAACGTACATTGGATTAGTGTTGTGTAGCAGTATATTTTGACGCCGATTCGTAATGAATAGATGGCTTCACGCGGAGGCACCTTTAACGATTTAGAAAGAGAAAAGAATGCCTGGAGCCACCGAGACTTCATTTAGGTGTATAGGTTACCAGCTCCTGAAACCCTTATGATTGTCTGGAATGTCAGTTATTTGTCATCACTTTCTTTTAATTCAAATATACAAATTATAGTTATAATTTACAATCTAACTAATACTAGGCTATAACTATAATGTGTACGCTCATAAAGCACTCGACGCATTTGGAGGAATTGAAGGTCCAATGCACAAACGAGTTTACTGCAGAACACAAAACTTTTCAGGAGAAGCAAAAATATGAATAGCATCGACAGTCTTTATTTAAGCACAGCAATAATATCCACGAATGTGTTCTTGTAGTATATGCGCCAAAATATGCATTTTGATTGTTTTAAAATTTGGTACATTAAAAATAAAAAATATCCAAAAATAAAAAAATTAACAGTTTTTTGCTGCGAATTTGTTTAATATACAGAAAGTGTTCTAAAAACCGTTTATTCTTCGCATAACTGCATCCCCTAACACCTTGTGAACTGACTGTGGAGGACTATTTTTAAATGTTTGGATGTTATATAGTGGATATGGAATTAGTCCTAATCATTATTATAAAGATCTACTTTTTAGTGCAGAAAGCAGTTAAAGTAGGGCGCTTGACTGCTTTATGCGCTCCAATGCTGACGCTGTCTATATCCAGACGCCTCTATCACAACGACTATGCATCACATTCAACTGCTATTTGCACAGTAGATGCGTTGGACTGGTTACCGTACAAAATTGAAATAAATCATGTTTCACAAAATGTGTTGGTTAACTGATTTATGCATTGGGGCCCTTCAATTATAGCCTTTCGCTTCCGCTCTGATTTTTAACTCGGATTTAATTTTAGCGAAATATTTGCTGTTATTGTTTACTAAAGCTCTGGCTTGTTAGACGTCAACGCATTGCATATTGTTAATTAAATGTCATTTTTCGACGTTTATAAAACATTATAGCGTAAGCAACAATTGAACGAAATGTTTAATTAATGTCTCCGCTGATAGCTCGACGACAGGTATCATTTCTCTACATCAAATTGTGTGTGTTGCAATAGTATGATCTGCGCTAAAATAATAATTCATACAGTTACCAAGTACAATGCTAATGATCATCTTGCGTTCGTTATTGATTTTGTTGAACGAAATTAAACGAAGTACAAATGTAATTGCAAAGTGTCGCCAGCTGGCGTGCGTCATAACTGCATGTATAGACTTACAAAGCGTTTTCCTCAATTCACTGCGATATATAGCTATCTCTTAGACCACAGGGAAAAATAAAGATGACTAAAATTTGACCTAAAATTACGTTTGAGCATATCCGAAAATGGATTGCTTCTTTTTTAAAATCTGGATGGCAGACCATAACTCTCAAATCGCTGCATATTAGAAACTAAGAAATGCATTAAAAAGATTAAATGGAGTTAAGTTATCATTGATATGTTGCTCTACTTCATTGCTGAACCGTAAACTTTTTGTGTTTACACGCACCACAGCGTTCACAGCTTCCACACACACACACACAGTCTAGCGTACAAACCCCCACAAAATCCACATTTTAATCCGATGCCGTGCGGGGCCAATAACTCGGACGCACTCGGTTCTATCGATCACTACCCCCCCCCCCTCGGTATCGGTGACAAGCCGTGGATCGTGCGATCCGCTCGGCTCAAATCGACAGTTTTACTTGATTTCGTCGATCGAAGCGCGTCACGATGTCAGGGCTCGTCAGCGAGGGTCGACAGCACTCTGCGCTTCTGGGTCGGCTATACAGTGGAGGTTACTCAGTGGAGCTGGTATGTGCTTAGTCCTTCCCCCTATTTGAACTTCAAGCCTCTCCCCTTCAGTTAGCTGCATGTCAAAACACACAAAAAACTTGGAAAACTCCACTCGCAGACCCTCCCTCTCTCGCACAGGCGGCGTAGGAGATGGAAGGGGTGGCTAAATGAGACTGTCTCATCGTTGTAGCAAGCGCTGAGCAAGGACTTAGCCACATGTAAGTTAGCTTTCAATAATCTCAGCGACTACCTGCCCCCTCCCCCCACCCGCATGTTAGTCAATTCGTCCGCCAGTCACGCATTTTTCCTTCAAATTTGAAAGTGAGCTGTTGAACTGAATGAGGTTCAAGCCTCCCCAGATTTTGAAGGCGGCAACCACCGCGGGTCGTCTAGAAGTGCGTGCACGCACAGGGACGAGCCAGAACGGGCAGTCGAGAAGCAAATCATACCCGTTCCGGATATGACAGGTCTCCGTCTCGCGTACCCGAGTTTAATCCGGGATGCATTGCGCGGAGTCTTTGCTGAGCGCTTACGGACGGAGATGGGCATCGTAGAAGAGAACGAGTTAGGACGGAAGAATTGGAGAGTGAAAATGTTATGAACGCTATGATCTTTGTTGATTGATGATAGAAATAACTGTTTGCCGTCCATTGATCGGAATAATGTGCTGACACTCACATTTGACTGTAATACTATTGACTCGAGACCTATTAGCTTAGAATATTGGTATAATTATTTAAACGTTTAAATGAGATTTTAAGCCACTCCTGCTGCATGGTTAGGCCGTTTTTCTATTAAGCCTACATGCCACGTAGGTTTAATAGCGCGTGGCTACTATGCTTGGAATGCCTTTTATGCTTGTGTCACCTGCTTGAAATTTTACAAACACAGTAGCCATAACTGCTAATTCAATGAATTTACTTCATGCTGCAATAGCATATGCGGCTAATATGATGTACCTAATGGCCGAGTCCTGATGTTTTTCTGACAACGATTTAACGAAAACCTCGTCCAGTTTAGGGCAGGCATTAGATAGCGATATCGGCGATGTAATGCCCAGATTACTCTCCTATACTCGTCGTCGATGCGCTGCCTCGACGATGATTTAATCCATCCAGCATTCTTCTCACGCTGCTGAAATATACGAGGATTGTTGACAAAATGTCGGGTCTGGTTGCCGTGTCACTGCTGGTGAAATTCCCACTCGATAACGCGCTCGAGTTTAGAACCAAGAAGCGACGCTGACAAGCAAACAGCGGAGCATCGCTGCTTTAAGCGTTGGTAACTGGGGACAATCACAGGGCCCGAAACTATTGGGAGGAGTGATGGTGATAGAGGCTTTGCTCATTTGGGCCCACCAAATAATGCTTTGCTCATTTGGGCCCACCAAATAATGCTTTGCTCATTTGGGCCACCCCCACTGAAGAAATTAAGTTCTGGCTATGCCGTTTATGGTACATGCATGCACAATTCAATTATTTTACTTTCAATTATTTTTATTTTAACGTCGAAGGTGAACTAAATTGATTAGTATAATTTTTATTAAGTGCATTTTACTGAATTTTTTCAATCAATAACTAATATCCAATTCGATAAACTGCTTCTGCCATACAGTGCTAAAAGATACCAGGCTTAATTTCCGACATTTGCTGTATCCTTCTGCTCTGTAATTCATTTCTCATTCTCGATCTCGCAGAATTGTAGGTAGACTTAATTTTATATATAAATTTTATGTAATTTAGATGAATATTAATTTCATAGCTGGAATTTCGCTGCTACTCCAAATATAGAAGCGAAAATGTCAGTTATGATATTGATGAAATTAAATAAACATGATTTGCTTCATATTAAATATCCCCACGTCATCATGGCACTCTATTCTGCACTGCACTTGTACGAGTTCATGCATAATTATCTTGAACGCAAGCCTAGCTTGCGTGCTGTCCCGATGATTACAAACATGGGAATACGGCGTCTCCGAGTTGGAACACATAATTTGGACGGAAAGACTCTTAATACGGGATAATCTGTTTCCCATTTCTGCATTCCTGTCACTCACGCCTTTGTTAATTTGTAAATTTTACGTTAATATTGCGGAATGCGGATATCGAGAAACAAGCTCAAATATTTTAACGTCAGTGAGTGATAGCCCTTGTAGGTTATGTTATATGTATCATTTCGGTCGTTTGACGAATAAAGTCATAGGCTAAAATCGAGAAAGCTCTGCTGAAAAAATTGAGTACACATATTCGCTTTTTTTCGCAGAATGTAACTTATAATCACTTCAAACAACAAAATATTCTCATTGTTGCAGATCGAATATAATATTCTAATTATTTAATCTAATAGATGTAATTGATGAATAAAATCTTGTTGGGCCTACCTTCGCCAAATACACGAACTTTTTAATGCTAACAGTGGGCTAAAAGTAACTTAAGTTAGGAGAAGTTTGCATTGGTTAACAAAAAAGAAAACGTTCGTCCTTTCAGTTTATGGAGCCAATAACACGCGTGCGAGCGTCAGTAGCGTACTTCGGTATTTATTATTCATACCCACAGTAAACCGTAATACCCACAACGCTGCGCGTTGCTACACTGCACAGTGTACAGTGTACATTGTACATGCGTGCTTGACCACGGGGATAACAAATTCAGTGTCTTGACTACGAGTACTGTAATTATTTGCAAGGCACCTTAATTAAGTCTAGTTCTGCAGTGGCCAGCAGGTCGCTGGGTCTCAAAGGAATAGTTTTATGGACTTGTTAACGTGGCGTGCTGCGGTTTTGACTGCGTGTTGATGGCAGGACTTGACTTGCTTCCAACCTGCATTGTAGTCCCAGGGCGGATCCTGTGTTTTATCGTGGGGGGGGGGGGGTAGGCATTTTCAATTTTAAAGCTGAGAATATGAGACGCACCCCAATTCAATTCTTCTTGAAGAAATTAAGTCACGACGTGCGGGGAGGAGACGCGGAAGGAGTGGTTTGATGAGGAAAATCTTCAAGGCCGTTTCAGAGACACATTTTCATTTTCTAGACGATTTTAGTGTATTTGATAATTTTAATTAATTATATTATCTTCACGTTTGCCTCAAAGTCTCACGGTTAACAAAAAAATAATCAAAAAATTACAAAACCATTACCATTGAGAGTGGAGGGGGGGCCTGGATTTCAAAACTTACGAAGACGTTTATGATTGTCAGAGGTGAAGTAAAGAACGAGAGTGAGGGGGAGCAGGACCCACCTGCCCCCACCCCCTGTATCCGCCACGTGTAGGTCTGATGGAGCGCCGTCACGTACGCCTCAAAGCTGAGAGTTTCTCTAATTGGAGGCGACCCGCTACGCGTGGGTCGGCGCTAAAACAAAATTGGACATCTCTTACTGTTGTTGGAGTGTTGAGACAACACGGTAACGTACGGCGTAGGGTTACGCGTCCACGGGAGTCAGTCAGCAGTGCAGGGAGCGGGGCATAGCCCAAATTAGAACTTATAACAAAGGTCACAAATTATTTTGTGCAATGTTCGCCCATCGAGCTAATTATTTTTTACATTTTTTTCTTCATTACAAGTGTCATTACAAGAGCCAATTTCACCAAATGAAGTAGTTCAAGCTAAAGTAAAAAAAAATGTACAAAAATGCATACGCCGTAGCGTTGATTACGCAAATAAATTTAATGGTAGAATAGTGGCATCTGTTTTAAATTTACAACAAAAACATGAGTACAATTTTAAAACATGAAGAGTTTTGCAAATGGATGGCACTTAGATGTTAAAATGTATAGCGCATTTGATTGCATTTCCCTTTAACGTTTAACTGTTTTAATCAATCTCTCACAATTTCAAACGTGTCGGTATGATTACCAATTGACGTGGCTGCGTGCACTTGTGCCCGTGTGGAAGCGTGCTAACTGTTACATGTATATCGTCCAGAAACAGAGTTCTTGGCACGAAGCGGTTCTCGGCGTGTTTTCATAGCGCTGCGGTATCGAGTTGAGTTTCGCGCACGTCGCTTAAGTCCGCTCGTGAGGTGAAAACTAGGCGGATTATTGCTTCACGATATCGGTACAAAGCAAATATTGTTCTGACGAGATTCGTGACCGCATCTAGATGCATAGAGTCAATATTCCACTCCGGTAATATAAAGCCGTAAAGCAACCTTGATGTTAATGCGGGTATGCATTTTGCTTTCAGCTTATTCGTTGATTTTCATCACTGTACTTTATGGGTCTGCGCATTTAGTGATTTTGACGAAATAATACTAAATGTTAGAATGTCGTATCGTTTTGTCAAGTTCCTAGACAAACTTGAAACTTTAGACTAATTCTTACAAATCTAGCAACCTTGTAAAGCGTTGGAGTCATGAGGATGGAGATAAAATAATGGATCTTTATTTATTTTTTATATATAGGTAGAAATTCGATAACGTTTTTTCATCGGACGACTTCCATATTTATATTAAAATACACCCAGTGGGCATAAAATGTAAATTTAACAAACTCCACCTGAAACCGAAATTTTGTATCTAAACGGTAACCAACGCGGCCAGAGGCTTCAACGGCAGTCGGCAGACGTGGAACCGAGACTTTCATCCTCCATGGACTCACCCATGCTTTGTACTGTCGACGGTCATTGGCTCCTGTTGTTGTTACTGCGGCGTTAGCGAATCTCGAGAGCCGCTACTGCACTGTTCATTGTTCATTGTTCGCATTGGGGCTAAGGAGGACGACGCTTCCAGCGGTGGCAGCTTTTGTGCACAATTGTCTATTTCGTTTGAAACGGAAAGGATCGCAGCCAGCTTTGTGTGAGTCTGCGAATTGTTATATCAATTAGAGCTACAACGCTGAAGAGGAGACCAGCGACATCGGGTGATGAATAAGTCAGTTGAATCCTGAAAGGACAATAGATGTGTTCATTAAAGTTTAATGAAAGCGGTACGTTATTCTCGGCGAAATCTTCAAAGTACTTGAAGAAGAATTTTTAGATGGCATTTCAAAGTGCATGGCTGGCCACCTGTTCAATAGTTTTAATAATGGTGTCGCCAATTTTATTGTGCAATGCCTCGCATAGGACCACAATTTATGCACGACGGTTTTGTATTCCAGCGTTACGCAACTGTATACGTTTCGTACAATGCAGCTTTTCTACGGTTTGTCTCTGACGGGTTTTTCAGACGCTAAATCGATCGTAATCGTTGTATTCGTCTCATGTCCGTGTACTTTGCTTAGTGAATACGGAGCGTATTTTCATTAATTGTTTTTCCTCGCAGGCCCCCCTAGGCCGAGACGTATTTGATTTGCGTTCGCTATTGGATCCGCGACGTCTCTGGTTCGTTTGGAGATGTGCGGAGGAGCGGCGCAGGAATCAATGTTTGACTCTATTATCTCCGCGACCCGGGTGCCTGTGTTTGTCTCTCCAAGAACGACAGACGTTTCCAGTCGTCAATACGTTTTAAGTTTAAGGAGCTGTATTTAGAAGTGCGGGGTATTACTTAGCCGGCGCAATCTAGCGTAGCGGTTGTGCTTAGCATTTTGCATGCGATTCGCTATTGAAATATTTGAATAAGACTAACAAGAATGACAAGATATAGCTGAAATTTAACTAGAAATTCGCCAAGCGTTCTTTTTTTTAAAACTTAAAACACTAATGCATTAATTGATACGCCGGAAGACGGAGTACTAGTACAACTATGTAAAATATGCAAAATAAGGTTGTTCTAATACTAAATAATCACACGTAATTACTGAAAAATAGAGTTATTTAAAATCGTAGAAGTGTATTAATATCTTTCTAAAAACTTAGAAATCTATCTGCCCTTGCATTTGAAGGGTGTATGATTGATGGCCTCCGAGAACCCCCAATGATCATACACGCTTTGAGTCTAATTACGACACTGGCTGATTGACAGAGCGACGACAGTATTTCCCTCACATGTGCAGCCGCCAGTTACTGTATTGGGTGTAGCCTGGCTCGGGGAAGAAGATGGGTAGGAGGTGGTTGTGGTTTTGAAAGTTTAAGGACCGCGTGTAATAACGAAGACTATTACTCGTACAGTCCGGTTCTGTGTGAAGGGTTACGCACTCACCTCTCACCTCTGTTTAGTCGCTTTTTACGACTCGCCTGGGGAACTCTGGGCTGCAAGCGAATTCTTTGTTCTCCGACTTTCAGGGATTGGGGTAAGAAGTGGTGCAAATGTTCGCGCAAAATGTGTTTCGGATAGTTATGGATTTATATTCAATTTTTTCAAAACGAGGGTGTGTGCTTTTCAGAAAGTATAAAAAGAATGCCTGTGCTATTTATGCTCGCAGTTATAGCTAACTTGCAGCAAAGAACAGAGATGAATGTTTTTGTGATCAATTAACTTGGCACATATTTTGATATTAAAAGTATGCGCGATAATTGGACATTGCATGTGACGCGCTAACATTAATAATATTACATAGGCCTACAGGTAGGCCTACTCACGATCCCATAAAGGCGATATTTTAATAGTGAGTTCAAATTCTAGAATCAAACCGCACCCTCCTGTATTCCCATTGCTATGCGCCCCTTTCCCCATCATCGCCCATCACAGCCCGCGTCTAAGTGATGTTTGTGCGCGGAATCAGTAATGAAATCCATTAGTGGAATCCACGGAACACGGGCCAACTGGTTAGCAGCCGACAGTGATAAACCGCAGTGATGATTGCTCGCTCGCGGAGAGCGCTGCTGCTGCTGCTGCTGCGGCTGCGGCTGCTGCGGATGCTGCTGCTGCTGATGCTGGTGATGCTGCTGATGCTGCTGATGCGAGCATGCAGAAGTGTGAACGTAATAACGGTGTGCCGTCAGTGACCTGGTTTCAACGGGGCTCATGCTACTGCTCGACCCTTTGATCAAGGAACCTATATAATATAAACGCGAGTAGGTTTCTCTATAAGGCCAGAAATGCTGATAAAAATAACAATGAATACGGCCGTTGATTTTACGATGTGTGAAGATTGGCTACACTAGCCTGCCGGTGTCGATACCGGTTCACTTGAACCCTACTCTCTATAATAATAAACTATACGACATTAACATTGGCGCCGTAATAACTAGAACAGTTGTTTCGTTATTTTGTCAAAATAGCAGCGATTCATTGTACAGTCACCCGTTTCTTATTTACGACAGGCGTATTTCCAGCCGCATTGCTTTTTCTCATGTACCGGCCTACATGCATTGAACACTATTCTGGACCGATAATGTCATTTGCGTATACCAGTAAATAGGCCTGCATGCACGCTCTAGTGGTATATCTCCGGAGTATTGTATCCTGCAACTATAATACGCGTAGCCGTTCTGTTGCTTCCGTAATTTTCTTTTTGTGCGTTTCATTCTATACTCCATAGCTCGTTGTGCAGAAATCAGCGTTGCGGTATCCAAGCACAAGCGGCTGCTTTGATTAATTTCGAAAACTTGTTAGAATTGCGGCGTTGGTTGATTAACAAACTGTTCCTTATAATGCGGATTCAAATGCGGGGCGAAGAAGTCCAACATTAATCAGCAACATTACCAACACCGCGGACTTCTGAATACATGCGCATTGCCTTGCTGGGCATACAATAAGGTCCTAGTCGAACCGAAATGTGGAGACGATAGAGAAAAATGCGGAGACCATACGGCAAAAATCTCTTTGATCAGCAGATCTTCGGAGTGGCTGCCCAGACCAAAGTGTGTGAGCACGCGTGAGCGCTTGTGGAGAGATATGTGGAGACCATAAAATGACAATATGTGGAGACCATAAAATAACAATATGTGGAGACCATAAAATGACAATATGTGGAGACC
>JAQIWG010009316.1:0-10750 GCA_034695025.1 Chamaedrilus cognettii | reverse complement strand
ACATGTAATTTTACATGTAATTTTACATGTAATGTTACGTGTAATTTTACATGTAATTTTACATGTAATTTTACGTGTAATTTTACATGTAATTTTGCGTGTAATTTTAGTGTAATTTTACGTGTAATTTTACATGCATCAATATTAAGAAAATTACAATGTAAAATGTCCTTAACTGGGTTTCATGCAAGCCATGCATGAAACCATGATAAGGAACAAGTCGTGCATGAAACCCAGTTATGGCAATCGTTGTCATGACGACGATCGTCCGTCCGCCTTAACATGGTTGGATGAAAAATGACATATTAAATAACATGCAAAATGATATGCAAAATATGCGTCGTGGAAAGAAGGCCTTAGATACAGGTATCTGGTTTTTTCTTGCACGCTTAAAATGTCGCTAAGAGGATGAGACATGACCTCCCATGCTTTTGCTGGTTAACCTATAGTCATGAAATCATCAGTAAATGAATGCGAAAATACAATCACAACCAAATGAATGCGAAAAAACCTTGACAATTTTATAAATTCTGTTTACCGAATCGAATTTCCCGTGCTCAATGCAGTCGAATGCGGTACGTTTCTAAATAGCAGCCTAGTTAAAACAACTAGATTGTAGGTTAGCTTTTAGTAGCCTCTGGGGTTTGTTTTGCATCGAAGAGCCTACAAGATCATTTTCATATTTATTACTCATTGTTGAAGCAATAAAGATGCGAACAAATCTTGAATTTGAGGTGACCCTTTTTATGAATCACATGTAGATTTGAATATCGAATAGGCCTACCTTGTAGATTTTAATTCAAAAAGCAACCATGGAGACGTTCGTGGCGGTGTCCTTGACGCTGACCTCGCTCTACGTTATATACGCCGTTCTCTGGAAGAAGAGCAAAAATAAGAACTCTATGACTGAAGACGGCGGGAGAGCGCCGCCATGCTTGCCGTCCCTGCCGCTGATAGGTTCGCTGCCGTTCCTCTCCACGGCAGCCAATCTGCACACGTGTCTGATGGACAAGGCGAAACTCTTCGGAAATGTGTTCGCCTTCAATGCAGCCGGCAGGTAAGGTAAAATGTAGCTGAATTATCTACAAGCTGTGCAGTACTTCTATTAGCTTTCGGACCTAACACTAAAGCTTAAAAATGTTTCTCAATCTATTATCTAACTGGTTATGCCTAAAGGTTAGAGGGTTATATGTATCAAAGATTTAAACATATGCAATGGCCACTCAGAAGGTCACAAAGTCTGCCGAATCTACAGTAAGCTATAGACGGCCATTGACTGTGAGTCTGTAACAAACAGGCATAATTGTTATTTTTAAATCAACAACCCTTCTTGAGAGTTTTTAAGCTGCACGATGCAACCGTTATGTTGACAACAGGTTGAACCCTCCCATCTCAGTTTTCAATCCCAGCACCTTCGAAAGATGGAAAATTAACCAACCTCTCTGTCACGGAAATAGATCACACCGATCTTTTCTGTGCACATGTCACTACTCTCTCGAGTAGTCCGGCCAGTGCCAGCTGCCAGCTGTCACTGCTTGCTGTCTGTTCTCGTCCTCAGGAATTCAAACTGGCAGTTGGCACTGGCACCTGCCAGTGCCAGTGCCAGTGGCACTGGAACTGGCAAATGCCAGTTTGACATACGGTCGTACGTCTGGTCTGACTTACGACCAGAACCAGACGTGCCATAACGGCCCGCTTGCGGCAATGGCCATATTAATGTCAAAAAGCAGTGTCAGTCGGTCTCCAGAAGGTTGTCAAAGTTACATTCCAAAGTGATTTCGTGCACAGGGCACTACTCTTGCAGTCGTTTGTCACATGCGAATCGTTTGTTGCAGGTATACGGTAGTTCTGACAGGTCTCGAGGCCATTCACGATGCGCTAGTGAAGCACGCCGCGGATTTTTCTGGCAGAGGGGAGATGTACGTGGACAAGAATGTTTTCAACGTGGAACAACGCGGTTCGTGTTGAATGCTTTGCTTAGCTTTCGCACTGTACACGGGTATAGGAAAGGGATATTTGGAAATGTGAAATTTTAAATCTGAAAATATAAAGTTTAAGATCTGGATGTAGTCTAATCACTGTTAAGAACGACCTCATGGAAGAAAAGGGTCTTTTTACATAGTAGCTTTTTTGAATAATCTCTGTTCCCAAGTCGCACCCCCTCCCTCGCTCGCAAAATCCGTACGGAATGGATAACAGCTCTTCCTGAGACTTGGCCTGGAAATAAGGCATGGGGAGTTATGAAATTAATGATTAGTATCCAAGAAAGATCATATTTGTTCAAAAATGTGGAGCCATAGATAATTTAAATAGTTTGGTCGTGATATTGTTTAAGAAAAAACGAAACAGTTGAAAATCGGCAAAGTTCCTATTTTCATGGGCTCACGGATCAAATGCTATTGTTGTGGCACACTGACTAAACCACAGCCTACCGAAGAATTTAGACTACTATCAACCTAGAAGGCCTGCGTCAGTAGCCTACTGTAGGCCTACATGTACATCTAGCTGCTGGCGCACACGGCAAAGAAATATGGGATTTTCTTTAGACACCAAAAGGCGTCATACACAATTAAGCCTACAGAGTGAGTCATGAAAAAGGCTCTCCGAGCACAATCGTGAAAACGTTTTCAAATTTTAAAATGTTTACTCCATTTTTTCAGGGTTTGTACCTGAAATAATTTTCAACAGAACGCGAAAATTTCATAAAGATATATTTTTTTGTTCAAAAGTTCTGAAACTTTTTCGAAAAAAGTTTTAAAATCGTTTCAACAAATATTTTAAGCATCAAAATTTCACGGCATTTTGATGCGTGAAAGTGTCAGCCTTTCGTTGCCCGACTGTCAAATGCTAAGTCCGCTCGACTACCGTGTAGAAAGATGGACATTAGAAAGTTCAGGGCTCACTGCAGATCCTATGGCTGAAGACCAAGGCGACACTGAAGGGGCTACTGGAAGAGATCCTTGAGTTGACTTGCCGCAGCAGCTGATCGACAAGCCGTGCTTGTCGGGGATGCCATCAGGAACCGTGCTATGAGAGACTCTGGATATGTCTTGAACCACGGCGTTCACTTCAAACACCAGATTTATAACCAAAACTTATCGGCCCGTTTTCCAACAGCCAAACAATGCAAGGAAAGTCAAAGCGCTTTTAATTGCATTGATTAAAACGCTCGGCATGCATACACTTCGAAGTGTTGGTTAAAACGATCTTTTGGCTTTTTCATAAAATTTTCGTAACTTCGAATTAAAAGAGATTTCTGCTTGAAATTTCAGGGTTCTGTTGTAAATGCAATCTCAGCCACAAGGCCTGAAAAAATGGAGTAATATATTTAAAATTTGGCAGTAATCGCGATTGTGCTAGGGAAGCCTTTTTATGACTCACTCTGTATTTAGGTGTGCCGCAATTGACTGTCTAGAATCAAGCTGATTTCCGCTAGTTTTTCCAGCCAATGACAGCATGGTACTGTCGTTACGCTGCCTTTTACAATCTCCCTTTTGTGTGCCCGTTCAGCTTGGTTGAGTTCCATTCTGGGTTAGTGGTTGTCCAAATTATTTGATAGTTACTTACTCCCTTCAACTGTACGGACACTTTGGCCCAATGGTAAAAAAGATTTATTTACTAGGCAACATCTAAAAGTTTCATTTTTACATATCAACATCTAGACTAACACCTTCAAAAGTTGTGTTCACTCAAAACTTATGAAATTTCTTGACCATCTAAACATTGCTTTAGCATCAAATTGCCAAAATTCAACAATGGATTGGATTGCAGCTTAGAGCTCCCCGGACAAATCGCAAAAGACGACTAAAGAGAGGGGAGCGGTCAGTGCTTGGCTCTCCGCACAGAATCGAGCGGCAAGCGCAGGTTGGCGAAGCACGGAAAGCGCAGTTATAAATAGTCTAGCTCATCCTGGCCTAAACCTGTAGCCCGCGCAATATCCAAATCCAAAAGCCGCCATCTGGCTGCGGCTTCCTACTTTTGCTATCGGGCTGTAATAGTCTTCGCTGCTACAAATAATCAGCTACGTTGATTTCAGGAATCATTATGAAGCCGTACGGTGAAGATTACAAACGAAATCGGCTTCACAGCATGGCGGTGCTGAAATCCTTTGGCTTCTCTGACACTCGGACGATGGAAACAAAAATCCAAACGGAGAGCGACTATCTGATAAAAAATATACAGGCAAAGAACGGCGCAGCCTTTAACCCGGATGATTTGTTTGAACTGGCAACCCTGAACGTCATATACGAAGTCATGTTTGGTCGACGCCTCGAAATCAGAGACCCTGATGAAGTCTATCTAAGATCAACGATCAACTTCGTCACCGGTTCCCTTAACCCGCTGTACGATATATTTCCTGCGATCACGTATCTCCCGTGGCACAGCAAGAAAATTGACGCCATGCGAAGCGCAACGGTGACGTGGATCAGCTTTCTGGAAAACAAGATACGAGAAAGTGTCGCGAGTTCCGATCAGAGCGACGACAACTTCGTGAGACAGTACATCAAGCGTACCGGCATCGAATACGACGAAAGGGAACTCGTCTTCATTCTTCGAGATTTTTTCGTCGCTGGCACGGAGACTGTGTCGACGCAGCTCTGCTGGGCGATGATACTGCTGTGCAACCACCCCGATGTAAAGATGAAACTGCAGGCCGAAGTAGACTCGGTGTTGCCGAGAGGTCGTCAGGCGTCGATGGAAGACAAAGAGACGCTGCCTTATTTGGAGGCGACGATTCTTGAGATAATGCGTGTCAGAACGGTCACTCCAATGGCGTTACCGCACACAACCTGTCGAGACACGGAGGTCAGGGGATTCAGTATCCCGGCCGAAACGCTGGTGAGTTTACAGGGTGAGTCATAAAAGAGGTGCCCTTAGCGATATCGCGATAACTTTGTCAAATTCTAATATTTTGGCTCACATTTTTCAGGGTTTGTAGCTGAGATAATTTGACGCAAAGTCACAACATTTTTAACAGAAAATTATTTTCGTTAAAAACTTACCAAACTTCTTAGAAAAAGGTCAAAAAATTGATTTGAACAACACAGCGAATCCTATGCAAAGAGCATTGGATGCCTATCGGCCTCTGCGCTTCCCCTGCAAGCTCCCAGACTTAAATTTACCATTTCTGGTGAGCCAAAAATGCTATTATTATTACTAGTCTAATAGTCCAACAAAAATTACAAAAGCTGGATATGAGGTAATTTAAAAAAAATGGCTTTGTCGATCAATTCTTGCAGCAAGTCGACCCACATCGCGTTTAGTCACCTGCGTCTGTCAGTTTCGCCCTTCTCATCAATTAAGTTTTATTTGCTTGATAGTGGTCTTGCTTGGCTTACCACGAATTATTAGAAAAATTAATTTAGGTCTGGGAGCTTGTCTGAGAAGCGCTAAGGCCGACACGCTCCCTGTGTAGGCTTTACTGCGTTGCCCAAAACTACTTATTGACTTTTTTCGAAGAAGTTTCGTAACTTTTGAACAGAAAGGAATTTCTTTTTGAAAGTTCGTGACTTTGTGTCTAATTATCTCTGGTACAAACCCTGAACAAATTGAAGCAATATATTTAAATTTGCAAAGTTATGTCGAAATCGCTAGGGGCATCTCTTTATGACTCACCCTGCATTATAGGTCAGAGTTATAGATATTTGGTTTGCCACTAGGGCAGTGAAAGAGGCAGAGCAGGCCATATACATGCAATATTTACAGCACAACAAAAGAAAATAGAGCAGAAAACACAAACAAATATCTAGCACACAGATTGCAGAACACAGATGCAGTCCGAACGCGCTCGGCCCGCTACGGGCGTCTCGCCCTCCAGCGGCACCATTTTTACGCTCGGGCAGCTTTGCGCCCGACCCCTGGTCCACGCCTCCGCGGTTCGAGCTGGTGAGACCCGAGCGTGGGCCGGAGCGATTGCCCCGGTGTCTGGGGACATCGCCACACTCGACGTCGCTCAGCCGCTCCGAGGGTGGCGCTGAGGACATTGCAAGACCAGGAAGCGGGTGGGGTTTTCAGACGGACACAGCAGATAATCTCTTTTATTTTTGATTTCTTCTTTAATATAAATCAAATCAAACTCAGCAATCGTAATTTATTTTATTTATTATATACAAGGCATATCGCGAAAGTCTTCACCGAGCTATTTCTTACAGATAGACAGACAGGATATGTGCACGCTTCTGTAAGCTATGGGTACAAAATACGGCATGCGATTCCTGTATAAATTATGTTCCTACATTAAGGTGCTCGTCAACCTGTGGTCGGCACACATGGACCCCGGACTCTGGCCAGAACCGGACAAGTTTCGACCGGAACGCTTTCTAAATGAGGACGGAAAAGTTGTCAATCGCGACAAGATGATTGGATTCTCGCTGGGTCTGTATCGTGCAGTGTCCTAAGCAGGCCCCTAACGTGAAGGGGAGCAGGAGGGGCATTGCCCCCCCCCCCTGCTCGAGGCCAAGGACTATTTTAGGTGTGGAGAGCAACAAATTTATGAAAATGTGTGCAAACTCTGGCGTCCGTGGTGAAGAACATAACGTGAGGAAAGGTTAAGAAAGGCGGATTCCGGTGTCCTGAGAAGTAGCTTTTCCTGAAAAGCTGTTTTGTTAATTTGTCAAGGAAATTGTGGAATCCACTTTAGCAACTCTGTGTAGGATGCTAAAAGTGGGTATGCTCACGCTCGAAATGAAATATCCACGCATTCGATATGGAGACGATGCAATTTCTTGAAATTATTGTGAATATTTAGTTATAGTTTCTGCTGTTCGCGTAGTCAATTTTCAGAGGATCGTTGGTTTTCGCTACTTTGTTGATTGACCCAAGGAATAAGGCATTTTTCCAGAAATTTGAAAATGGTGGGTGTCCATTTTGGGGAGTGTACCTCAAAAACTGAGAGGGTGTAGGGGAGTGTTGGGGAATGTGGAAAAATCTCTGCCAATAATGTAAATCGACTCCGGCTGGACCATCATTACGACTGCGCTTTGAAGAATTTTTAACCTTCTTTTTCTCTTTAAAATTTTAAAGAATCGTGCTCAGTTTTTTCCTATAATAATATACAGGATGGACCAAAAAAGATCCATTTGAGTTGTTTGTGTATAATTAATGCAATTTATATCTTACGATGACAAAATGTTGCACAGACAAGTAACCATCTATTATCAACGTGTATGCCTAGTTTCGTTAAGATCCGTTTAAAAGTGTGAGCTCTTCAAATTGACCACCCCCACTGCGCTTGCGTTAAATTGTGGTGTTGCCGTGCGTCAAACTGCTAATCGCCGATGCTTGTCATACCATGATTTTGGCAAAGTATCTATTCTGGCTTTAGCTGCATGCTTATGCTTGCATGATTGCTGAGTTACTTCTGACTTCAATCAGATAGAAATGTTTGAAATGCCTTGCTTTTTACCATACAAAGGTCAACAAATTTAATGAACAAAGCAGTCGCCATTTCAATACTAAGACACCAACAAGTTCTTATCTATAGCTCATAACTTTGGAACTATTGCACAAAATGAAACTAAATTTGGCAAAACCCTTATCAATTGTTTGCTATTTGTGTGTGAAAAATTAAAAAAACATAGGAAATTATTTTGTGTCAAGTATAGATCTATGGAAACGTCAAATGGTTGCATTTTTTCAGCAAAATATCACATCAGTCAATTTCAATAGCTCAAAACTTTCAAACTAACTATTCAATGGCATTTCACAAAACTTTGCAGAAATGTTTGAAATAGATTATTATGTATTTGTGCAAAATGCTGTCATCAACGGATGTATATTACCAAAGTTAGACCTGAAAAATTTCAGGGAAGTCGTTTTTTTGGCCTACCCTGTAAACTTAGGCTAATAAGTGTTATCTACATATCTGAGTGTAACGGATATGCAATAAATTAACAAATTGTCCGGGTGTGTGATTCAGGCAAGCGATCGTGTCTCGGCGAGGTTCTCGCCCGCCAGGAGATGTTTCTGCTTCTAGCCGGGCTCGTGCAGAACTTTGACTTTCTGCCGCCAGAGGGCGCGACTCGCGTCACAGACGAGATGAGGTTCATCCGCACCCTGTCCCCAGCTCCCTTCTCGGTCCGACTCGTAGCGCGATAAACTAGGCCGCGAATCGGGCTCGACATAGCCAATATTTTATTCGATGAAGATAGCCATTTATTCAGATATACCTGGTACTGACTTTGTGACGCGAGACAGCTATAATCGCTTTGTCGTCTGTACACGATTGGGTCTTTCGTTTCTGGCGTCGCAACCGTGAGAGTGTTAACATACTGAAAACTGCATTTGCGACTACCCCACAGGCGCGGTTGCAGAAATGATACTTTTGATTAGGAAAGCCACGGGGACGCCACCATTTTTTGGGAACGCTACAATTGTTCACCTCGCCTCGACATTTTTTCTCGTGCACAACTCGCGACCGGGAGGGGGGGGGGTGCGTCATAACAGTTATTGTCCATTTTTGCTCTGATTAACATTTTTCCCTTAAGTAGAGCCGGATACGCCAACCATTTCTGATTGGGGACGCCAGCCATCGAATAGGGGACGCCAAAACCACGCAAACATGCTTTATCATTAGTATACATGTAGCATTACGCTATACTCAAGTATTGGGGACGCCAATGGAGACACCAAATCTAGGATCGGGGACGCGTGGCGTCATTTGGCTTTCGTGTAGAACCGCAACTGCCCCCCGAGTCCCGCTGCGGGCCTCACTCGCCACAGCTGAACCTCCAGAGGATGGCACGGGCTGCTTGTGTCCCGACCCGTGAGTCACGTAGCCGCAATTCGAGCTGCTCAGGCCCGAACGTGACCCAGAGCAGACGCCCTGATAGAGCCTGATTCTCGAGAACATCGCCATCCAAGGGATGATCCGAGGACGGTGCGAGGACATGACAGGATCAGTGGGTGGGAGGGGCTTTTGACGACAGAGGCAATGTTACAGGATAGAGGCAGCTTAGCTAATTCTTATTCAAGTTTTGGCTGTTCTGAAGAATCCTAGTCATCATTCAGACCAGCGTCCCTACACAATTTATCAGTTTCTCGTACCTTATCAGCAGTCATTTTCAGTGGCGTAGCAGCATAGGCAATTAGAGTAGCTGCTCCGGTCGGGATGATTTTATTGACGTTTCAAATTTGTCCATATTCGTTGAGTTTTATGGGGGAGGGGTAAATGGTATGCCAGCTACTTGCCTATAATTATACTGCCTATATGGAGACTGTCACTTTTGAAAAAATTTCGCGCGCTATACGTGTATTTTGCCCACCGTTCTGACGATCCAACAATTTTTGGACACCGCTCAGCTAAAAAAAATCGGCATGCCCAATTAATCTACTAATAAAGTAGTAAAGTAGGCCTGCCAATTTGCTCCGGTCAATAAAAAAGTCTGGCTACGCCACTGATAATTTCTCTCGTCGATCCTCACTGCCGACTCGATGTACCACTACTGTAAAACATTACATTTTCGCGTGCATGTACATGTAATTTTCGCGAATTTCGCGAATCGGCAAACTTGCAAAAATGACATTCAGCAAAATAAAGCTGCAGAAGCTTTATATAACGAAAATTAAGTGCAGTAAAATGTCTGAGAGGCAAAACAGTATATGCTTTACAGTATACCCGCACGAGGTTGGCTCAATCATAGCTGATTCTACATTAATCTGACTCAGACTAAAATTAGCTCTCGTTTTAAAATAAATTCAGGTATCAGGCATGAAAATCAAAATGCGGCATATAAAGATCAGCAATACAGCAACAGAGTGTAAAGAAAACATTCTCATCTATCACATGAACGTGCGACGCGCTGCAGTGAACTCCGCACTGAACACATATACATGTACATGTACCTGTCAATAGAAGCAGTCGAACGGACTGATGTAAAGCCTGCGTGGTGCAGTGGTATCTTCACTGGACTGCCGTTCCTAGGGTTGCCAGACGTCCCATATTTTAAGGGAGGTCCCTAATTTGAGGCGATTTGTCCCATGTCCCTTATGAAAGCCATAAAGGACGCCAATTGTTTCTTTTTTGGGCGCGGGCCTAAATTTTCATTTTGTGAATGCACCAAAATTGTCTTTTTTTGAAAGATTATATCAGTAAAATTCTAAATAGTAGCCTATCAAATAGCTTAATGCTGCAGGAACAAATAGTTTATATTTGACTATAGTCTAAGTCTTGTTCCAAGCGTGCGTTAGTCTCTGAACGATATTTTAGCAGTATCATTTATGTAAAAGAGCGAAGAAATTGAATCATGCATGCTGACTATTTGTGTCCCTTATTTGAAGGATACAAATTCAGTCAACTGAACCATCGAACAACCGCGCGGATATCCCTGTAATCCAGTACACGCTCCATCGCTGCTGGTAATCCGGTATAATCTGATCAAAGTTCATAAAGAAGGCCGATGGCGCCTTGCCACCGCCGGCGCCTATAACTCGCTTTGTCACCGACCAGGAGCGAAGTCCACCTCCGACTCGGCCCGACAGCCCTCGCCGGAGTCCCTCAGAGACGTCCTCGTCGACGGGTCGGACGTCGACCATGCTCAGATGACAAGAGTGCTGATGACACCTCACCCCCCCTTGCCGGAAGAAAACAAAGAATTTATCCTCCTGGCTACCATGATGTAGTGATAAAGGGACATAAAAAAGTACAATGACTGTTTAGAATGAGTTTGAAGATTCTTGCCAGCACCCCCCCCCCCCACTCTCTCCCACATCGTAACGATTGGTTTCGAGGGGAAAAGTGGACGTGTGCAGA
>JAQIWG010009315.1:0-10750 GCA_034695025.1 Chamaedrilus cognettii | reverse complement strand
AGGCTAGGGCTGTAGGATAAAAGTAATACGACAAAGACTATGGTTTAAATTATGTGTTCTTGTTGCAGCTTCACAAGTTGACAGTCGCACAGCAGTGCTGAAAGGCGAGAACGGGAACTAGACGGGCAGAGAATCTCCTTTTTGAATGCTGACTATGGTCAGTGGCGTATGGAGACCGGTACTCGTTGTGACTATTAATATTACACTGGAGCTTTGAAAGCCGGTAGACTAGACTGGCCTGAAGGCAGTCTAGGCTTTGAGACACTACTGTGGTCTGAAGGCAGTCTAGGCTTGGAGACACCGCTGGGGCCTGAAGGCAGGCAAAGCTGCGATACACGACTGAGGCCCAATAATATTAGAAAGTGAGAACGGCTGTGCGTAGTGAGGCAGGGAAGCAGTGTATTAGATCGCGGCCCATTTGTTGGTTGGGGGGATGGCGAGCGGAACGGAGATAGTTCTGAAGAGGGACTACTTTGTGAAGCGCTCTCAGATGAAGTCCATCCTCAAGACAGAGAACTTCAAGGGACGCTGGTTCGAACTCACACCCATCTCACTCCGCTACTCCGACGGAACCATTGAAGTACGCACTGCGAGCAAGTTTCCTTTTTCTTTTGTCATCTTTTTCTTTGTGTCATAGCGAAGCTATATCAATGGGATCCTGCCCATTGATATAGCTTAGCATGTGCACCACTTGACATCTTGAGTATGCAGGCTCATTTATTGGATTCGGTCTTTAGTTGTTTAATTTTATTTGAACGTGTATTCAAATATGCATATAGGCTTATAGTGACTTAGCTTCTGTGTTTCAAAGAGTTGCTATTTTAATTGCCATGGCGCTCTAGACCATTAGCCTGTGTATTGTTATTGTGTTATTATCGTGTATAAGTAAACTAGAATTATTATAGAAGATAGGTCAAGAAGCAGTCCTGGACTTATAATTTGTATTATTATTATTATCATTAGTAGTAGTAGTAGTGTAGATGGTGAGCAGTAGACTTACCTTGTAGCAGTTTCTGAAGTCTATGATAAATTTTTTTTAGTCTGCCATGCGGCAATGAATCCAGCTAGCTCAAACAGTTAGGGTTATTGCTGCTCAAATTTTATGGTTTGTTATAGTCTGGTATCGGGAAGATCAAGGGCCAAATTGCCTTAGCCTGCATCACCGCAGTTGAGGAGACCGAGTCTGAACATCTGGGTCACCGCGCCAATGCATTTCAGGCAAGTGGACTGCATCAAATGTAAATAATACCGTAGACTCCACTTTGTAGACCGCTAACGGGAAAAGGGCAAACACTTATTGAAAAACTCGACCTTAAGGGTTCGGGTCAATGTTAGTAGAACACGCTTCAGATCTCGTCGAGCGGTGTAATTATAGAGCGATCTCTGTCAGGTGGTGTACAAGGCCGACGAGCTCAACATCCTCTACGTGATGACGCAACATTCCATCCAGCGCTCCGACTGGATCTCTGCTATACGCGACGGTCTGTCTGTATCGCTCACTCGGATTCATTCGCTTTCGGTTGGTAATTTATCGAAGATAGTCTTGCATTATGTTCTTTAAGATCTATGTTCTTCTAGTTATATGAGAATATTTGAATTCTTAGGCTTTCACGCTTCAAAATGATTCGCGAAAGTCATCAAAGAGCTTTTGCTAGGTATTCTTCTTGTAACATCGTTTGTAAACTGCAATGGGTAATCCTTACGTCTCTGACAGCCAGCTAGCGCGAAGGGACACGCATTGTTAATCCGAGACCAGCGTTTAGACCACTCGGCCACAACGTTTCGTCGTAATTCATGTCATTGAAGCGGATCATAAATATAAACTGTTGTGTGAGCAGCTTGTCAGGCCGCGCGGGCTCACTTCTCGTTGCGCTACCATCCTGGGGTCTGGCTGTCCAAGCCGCGGCGCTTCAGCTGCTGCGACAGCATCAACAAACGATCGGAGGGGTGCACCAAGGCGACCTGGACCCCCCCGAGTGGCATGGGGAGAGGCGCCTCACCCCCTGAGGGCTCACTCTACAACATTGACACCTCCACACACGGTCAGTGCTCTCCGCCACCACTGAAGACAATATGGGGCGTCATTAACAATTACACCTCCTCGCCACAGATTGTGATGCAATATGATTGTAGTCAGTGTAGAAAATATGCACATTCAAACTTGAAAGAAATGCATTTGTTGAAGATTTACGACTATGAAATGCATGCATGGAACTGAAATGCGTGCATGGAACTGAAATGCATGCATGGAACCATGAAATGCATGCGTGGAACTATGAAATGCATGTATGGAACTATGAAATGCATGTATGGAACCATGAAATGCATGCATGGAACTATGAAATGCATGCATGGAACTATGAAATGCATGCAGTGAATGCGTGGAACTATTTAATGCATGTATTGAATACATATGTGAAAATATGAAATGCATTTATTTAATGCGTGGAACTGTGAAATGCAAGTATGTGTTTGGCTATGTAATGCACGTATTTAATGCATGGAACTACAGGTGCTGAATGCGTGAAACAATGAACTGCATATATTGAATGCGTGAAACAATGAAATGCGTGTATTTAATGCGTGAAACAATGAAATGAATATATTGAATTGCGCAAGGCTTTTACTCAACTGGATCAGTCACTGGATCATTTCATAGTTCTTTTATTTAACATGCATCCATTGCAGGGTCGATGGTGTCTCGAGTCGGCTCCCACGCGTCTGTGATGCGACCTTTGCCCGCTCCGCCTCCACAACAGGTATGAACCTTCACCTTTGACCCCCGTTCCTCCCCAGGATGATTTTCTGACGTCAAGCATCAGTTTCTGCCCAGTTTTAACCCACAATTGTTTTAGTCTGATTGCTTCTGATCTGCACTTTACCTCAGACCAGAGTTAGGTATAGCTCTAATAATACAAGCGTAATGTTATGCCTATTTTTGCTAAAGCAGGAGTAGTAGTGCAACTGCCTAGCCCTTAAACCGTGTAAACCTGTGCTGCCGTGATCAATTTGAATGCATAATGCCTGCCAGTATCAAATTAGGCATACAATTTGCATCTATCCGTAATTTTTTGGAGTACTACGCCTGCTTAACTTAACACTGTTTCAGACAATCTCATTTGCTTGAGGTTTATCTTCTATTGAGTTAGAGACTCTAACTTGTGTGAATATCCTTAGACCTAGCCCATGTTGTCACCATAATGCTTATGCCTGACTCCATGACCCTGCTGTGCAGCAGCTGCAGCAGCAGCAGCAGCAGCAGCCTGAGATCAAGCTGCTCGCACTCTACAACTACAGAGCAGTACAGGAGGATGACCTCGACCTAATTAAGGTGCGATCTTGGCCTGACTTTATCTAATTTAGGTACGATCTTGATTTTAATGAATTGACCTAGATCGTCAATTTTGCTGGGCTTAAACCATAAAATTTCAAATAAAAATTGCTTTTGTTGCCATTTGTTGATAGGCTCCATTATATGGTAGAGTGTTGAATGCAGCTCAAGGGTTAACCTCATTAGTGATTCATCTCGGTGATCATTCTCTGTAATGCGGTTAAGGAAAGAGTGCCTCTTGGTGATGAGATAAATGGTCAGGGTTTGACTTAGTTAGTATTGGTGTATTGGGAGAAGGTTGTTTCTAGGTAGTACCTTGTGGGGTTATGAAGAGCTATGGGGTTGACCTGGTCAGTGATGGTGTGCAGGGAGAGGAGTACTTCTTGGTGGGAGAGATGGAGGGCGACACAAACTGGTGGAAGGCTCGCAATAACGCAGGGTGATGAGCGCTACTCCTGTTCAACATTGTATTGCTCTTTATTTTCTGGTCTTAGAAACCGTAGTAGCATCTTAGAAAAAAAAATTTGAGGGTTATATGAATATTCTGAGATCATATAAATAACTCTCGATTGAACAAGTGGTCATTTCAGTCGTTTGTCAAAAGGTTATTGTTAGCTTTTGTTTGCCTCGCTATGGACAGTTGAGGTTATGATTCTAGTTTTGATTGAAGCTATAGTTAGCGTCTGTTTGCTGTGCTACAGACAGTTTGGTTGAGGTTATTGTTAACGAGTGAGTGGTTGTGTGTTGCAGTCAGACGGGCTACATACCCGTCAACTACGTCCAACTCACAACCAGCGTCAACCTCGAACAATACGAGTACGCTTTCCTGCCTCTCTTTGCTTAATAATACATTTTGTATCAACTCCATCGCAAGTTTAGCATCAGCCAATCAAATAGTTTGACGTGACCCACTGGTTCTTTGATGTGTAAATGTTTGTAGAATTAAAATGAAATTTGTATGTAAGATGCTCGACCATGATTGGTTGTGGTTGTGGGCGTCTCGTTGTATGTGGGCGTCTCATCGTTTGTGGGCGTCCCATTGTTTGTGGGCGTGGCATAGTTTGTGGGCGTGGCATGGTTTGTGAGCGTCTCATTGTTTGTGGGCGTCTCATTGTTTGTGGGCGTGGCATGGTTTGTGGGCGTGGCATGGTTTGTGGGCGTCTCATTGTATGTGGGCGTCTCATTGTTTTAGGGTGTTGTGAGACACCATGCTGACACACTGCAGTGCTGTGAGGATTATGTATAACCTTGCAGCTTGTGTCTGTTGAGTTGGTTAGTGATGGGGTTAATGTTGCTCTGAGCATTAATAGCAGCCCGGGCTGTGTCTGTGCTCGGTTTGTAATGGGCTGAGGTTATTATTGCAGTGAGGCTGATCTACAACCGGGTAGTATGTATGTGTCCAGTTGGTTCTATCCCAACACGTCTCGCTCCCAGAGTGAGGAGATTCTAATGCAGGATGGGAGGGAGGGAGTCTTCCTTGTTCGAGACTCGAGTCAGGGGGAGTTCCAGTACACCCTCTCCGTCTTCACCCGCTCCGGCGCCGGGTCAGTCCCCCCGTGATTCTCTCCCTCTGCGGGAAGAAAATCGATTAGATCAAAGATTAATTATTTAACGTCGCATTCACGCGTTCATCGCTTTGCTCGTTGCAATTTGCAATAATGTCACTTTAGTAATAGAATTGAAAACATAATAAATATAATAAGTATGCGCGTGTGCGCCAATACATTTATACGTTAGTACGCATTGTTTGGTGATGATGTTGCTAAATAATTATCTATGAGAATGTTATTAATAAAGTGAAGTTTAGCAGCTAAACTGGATAAATTTAAACGCCTTGCTATGCTGTTAAGTGTTTATAACAAATCAGTCATCGTTTGGTGTGTACTCGGCAATGGACAGTTCTTGGCTATTAGTGTCTAGAATGTTGTGAATCTATTTTGCATGTATTCGTGCGTGTATTGCGCGCGCGTGTGTGCAGGGTGGAGAAGCAAGGCATCACGAAGCACTACCACATAAAGCGGACGCCGGAGGGCCAGCACTTCCTGGCGGACAAACATCCGTTCAACACCATTCCAGAGCTCATCATCTACCACAAGCACAACTGTGCTGGTAATGCTTACTTGGGTTAGGGTTAGCGCTACGCTCAGGGTTAGCGCTACGCTCAGGGTTAGCGCTACGCTCAGGGTTAGCGCTACGCTCAGGGTTAGCTTGCGTTTGGATGAGTGCTATGTTTTGGGATCGCGCCTCAGTTTTATGTACTGCTAATAACCACAGCGCTAACCTGCTGGGGTCAGCTACCACTGGCCACACGCTACGGACTCTCATTTGGGTGATTCCAAATAATTTAACATGGTGGTGTTATTTTCAATCATATAAAGGGTATTTTTGCCACTAAAGTTGTCATTGCCCAGCAAGGTGTTAACCGAAATATATGTCCGTCATGATTCTATGATGTCTGTCAATGTGTCACCGTGTGTCTGTGTCACTGTCTGCCTGTGTGTGACTGTGTATGTGTCTTTGTCTGCTTGTGTCACTGTGCGTGTGTGTCCGTGCAGGTCTGATAGTGCGTTTACGTGTGCCGCCCAGAGATCGCAACTCTCTGCGACCCACCTGCGCGCTCGGCCACGGTACTCTACCCTCTTGGTTCTATTTATAAGACTGTCGTTCTATTTATGGAACTGTTGCTCTCTTAGTTTTATTTATAGAACTGTTACTCTCTCAGTTCTATTCTAATGTAGATCAGCAGCCCTGTCACTTATCGTTACTGAGCTATCACCCATAAAGTTTTAGTAGTTTGCCATCTTCCATCTCGGCTTTCGCTGTACCATATCGATCCTCGGTTTGATTTATTGCATTTTAGCCTCCCAGTTTTATTTATTGACTGACCTGTTCTTTTTGTAGTACAACCAACGTATTAGCTTACGCCATGTATCAGATTACATCAAGCTCTGCTGAATTTGTAGAACACTCCATCTTTGTCTGTTCATTTATAGAACACTCAACGTTCGATGCAGGGAGGGTTAATGCTTGCCAATTGTTGGTGGTGTTGTAGATCTGAAAGAGATAGACCATAACTTACTCGACATCAAGGAGGAACTGGGCTGTGGACAGTTCGGGGTCAGTTTGACTTTGTTTCTGCCTCTACTGTAGCTTGCTGTTTGTTTGCTCTATATGGTTTGTTTATTGTATATGTTATCATGTTGTGTGGCGTAGATTAGAAATACAAAACTGTCGGCTGGTGAGGTGTTAGTCAAGTCTATTTTTCTGGCCTCTGCTGTTCTGCGCCAAGGTTCCTGTGGTTGTACACTAGGATTTTGCTTTTGGTTGTGGCTGCTGTGCAGAAGGGTTGGGTCATCCTCTGTGGTTCTGTAGTAAGGTTCTTGTGGTTCTGCAGAAGGGTTACATGGATGGTTGTGGCTGCGGTTGAGAAGGGTTATGGTTGCGGTTATGCTGTGTGGTTGTGGTTGCTGTGCAGAAGGTTCACCGTGGTATATTCCAAGGCACGGTGGAGGTGGCGGTTAAGACAATGAAGGAGGGATCGATGCTGGAGGAGGACTTCATTGAGGAGGCCAAGACTATGATGTACGCCTGGCGCCACCTCTCTTCTTTTGTAATCCTATTTCTAGACAAAATGTTTTGCAGCTGTGAAATACTGTACTCCATGAACACGTCAATTTCTATTTTGCCTATTTATTTTTGAGCACGTTCAGTGCTCTGGTGAGGTCTGTCGTCTGATTTCTGATAGTTTTTTTCTGACTTCTGTAGTCTGATTTCTGTAGTCTGATTTCTGTAGTCTGATTTCTGTAGTCTGATTTCTGTAGTCTGATTTCTGTAGTCTGATTTCTGAAATGCTATAGAAAATTGATATTACTTTTATTACACATTCAATTTCAGTGCCCATTGGTAAATCTGATTGATTGATGAAAGTAGAGGCTAGGAGGATGCTGATTGGCTGAGAATAAAGTGTGGCAGGATGCTGATTGGCTGAGGATAAAGGCTAGGAGGATGCTGCTTGGCTGGTGCAGGAAGCTGCAACATGACAATCTAGTCAAGCTCTATGGGGTGTGCACAAAGAAGCGACCGATCCTCATCCTCACAGAGTTCATGAAGAACGGTGAGGACTCAGAGAATGACTTTAATACGTGTTTTATTCGTCCAACGACAGACGTCACGTAATAAAAATAAACTAAACAGAAGATAATATTAGTAGACTTTATGCTCGCTACATTCGCACTCTAGGAGGGCCTGAATTCGACTGAAGTTTCGGATTCACGTGAGATAACAAACCTGAAAAAGCCGTAACTCCCTTATTGGAGTCAAAGCAAGAGCATGGATGGCAGAGCACATAGACTTGGTGTAACATGCTGGGATCGATTAAACAAATTAATGGTAAAAATACTTTTACACGCGCGTTCCAGGCTAATTACGCTGTGGTGCAGGCGCTGCAAGCCGGGGAACAAAGAATTAGCTTGCAGCCAAGAGCTACCCGGGCGAGTCTTAAAAGGCGACTAAAAAAGGGGGAGTGGTTTTTTGCTTGGCAAAGCCAAGGCCTAGGCAGTGACTGTAATAGTCTTCGTTGCTGCAAACGATCCTTAAACTGCAGCTTCACTTCGCGGTGCAGGTGCGCTGCTACACTATCTGCGGCGTCACAAGACGCGGCTGCTCGCCAACCACGAGACCCTGGTGGACATGAGCATGCAGGTGTGCGGCGCGATGCTCTACCTCGAAGAGAACAACATCATCCACCGCGACCTCGCCGCCAGGAACTGTCTCGTAGGCGACTCGCACAAGGTCAAGGTCGGCGACTTTGGACTTGCGCGGTGAGCACTCGCCGAATGTACAATAAATTGAATCTGGGAAAATATGAAATGTCATTTTGTATATATTGAGCATGTGAATTTCTATTGTGAGAATCAAGCTGCGAGAATTAGGGATTGCTAATTAATAGAACTTAAGGAACACTTTAAACTAACTAACCACCTGTTTTGGATTAGCAGCTAGCGACAGTTGTGTTTACCAGAATTGCTGAAGGGCCTGTAACGCTATGGTTTTATGATTGCCGACGCAATGACTGGACTCTTCGTCCGACGCCTTAATCACTACCACAGAGCCTCGCTCTACTTTCAGTTCCTTTACAATCCATACTAGATAAGATAAAACTTAGCTATCTTTTGTTTTTAGATTTGGCTCCTAATATAAGTCTCTCTTGAAAACAGATGATATTGTTTTGTTTTGATGCCCTTCTCGCTGCGCCGCCAGGTTTGTCCTGGATAACGAGTACACTTGTTCAGCAGGAGCAAAGTTTCCTGTCAAGTGGTCTGCGCCAGAGGTCCTCAACTACACCAAGTTCTCCAGCAAGTCAGACGTCTGGGCTTTCGGTAAACCTAACCCGTAATCCTATTTAGTATGAAACGGTATGAGAAAATTTAACAGCTTTATTTGCACAAAACTGCAATCATTTTGTAGAGTTCTTTTGCATTTGATATTCATGGGGCAGGAACGTGTACTAAGTCTATCGTCGGTCTGGTGCCACATTCTCTGATGTAAGAGATGTTCGTGGAGGAAGAAATGCGTACTAATCTGTCGTCGGTCTGGTGTCAGGTATCCTTATGTGGGAGATATTCAGCGGGGGAGAGAGTCCGTATGGGAAGCAGAAGAACGCCGATGTGGTGGACGGGGTGTGTCACAGGGATCTGCGCCCCTCGCGCCCTCCTAAGTGTCCTGAGGCCGTCTACACCCTCATGGCCGCCTGCTGGCACAAGGTCAGCGAGGGTTTTGATCTTTACTCTTGTTCATGCTAAACGGAGAGTCCCAGGCATTCAACCTGTTGCACCTGGCAGTCCTCCGCCATTCTTTTCATGTTTCCATACAATCTTCTTTTACAGTAATTAAATAATTCATCCATAAATCCTATTCTTTTCCTTCGACGAGAATAAAAGGTGCTTTTACCCTCCATTCTTTCCTCCAGTATTTCTCTCATCAATCTCTCCCACTCATTACTCACACAGTTCAGTTTTTCTTTCTCCGCATAATCATATGCACGCATTTTTTTATCAAAACGTTTGACTTCACACGTTTTGTCAAAACGTTTGAATGTTTTGATCGTGAATAATTTTATTTATATTGCCATCAAATTATACGAACAGTTAAGCATTAGCCAGTATTGAAAGCCATAAAAGCATCAAAACTAAACGGTTGCGCCAAACATTGACTGAACGAGGTATTTCCACCCAGTTAGCCGTTGGCTACTTGTAAGTGTTTCCTTGGCTAGTCTATAAGAGAGGTCTCACGCAGTGTTGTGTGGTTCTTGCAGATCCCAGACGATCGACCGAACTTTAGTCAGCTGTGTGACGAACTGAACGTGGTGCAGGGCGACCGGGAGTATATAGAGTGAGCACGCGCACCGAGTATGCAGTATACAGACTGAGCATGCGCACCGAGTATGCAGTATGCAGACTGAATATGCGCACCGAGTATGCAGTACGCAGGCTGAGTATGCGCACTGAGTATGCAGTATGCCGACTGAGAATGCACACCGAGTATGCAGTATGCAGACCGAGTATGCGCATTTAGTATGCAGGCTAGTATACACACTTAGTATGAAGACTTAAGAATCTGGCTGTGTGCGGAGTGCGTGAAATTGTCATGTTGTAACGTCAACTTTGTATGATTAGAGTGCAAGTCAGTATAGCGTATTTAGTATGCATGCCAATTTGATGCAGTTTAAACCAAGAAAAATTCCGGACTGAGTATGTGGAGTATGCGAAATTGTCAGAGTAGACAAAATTGACAGAGTATGACACACAAATATGCTTTGAGTATCGTGATGTTTATAACGGACAATCAGAATGTTAGTCGTCTCTGTCACCTGCAACTCTGATGTAGCGATCCACTATTCTCACTCAAAAGTTAAGTAGCACTTAGTAGTACTTACAGTGGGCTGCAGTTTGAGTGGTCAATGGCTGAAGCCAGTGAAATTTTAGTTTGGAAATCATTTTTGTTTTAGGTCAATTTTGGCCCGCGATCTATCATTTCAGTTTTCATTCTGGCAATTATTTTTGTTGTCATTGACATTAGCTATTATTTTCGTTGTCGTTAACGAAATATCACTAGCTGAGGCGTTAATTAGTGGCTTGATAATTAGTGATTTCAACCTGTTTCACTAGTGTAAGCGATACTTGTCTTTTGAGTGGGAATGATGGATATGGATATGAGTCATCTTTAGTTGATGGGACATCGTGAAGTCAGCTGGCAGCCAGCTGCTGTGCCTGAGTTTAGTTCCAGCGTGATTCAAGACTGGTTGTGTTTAGTGCTGAGTTTTGTCTGCGCTCTATAGGCTATAGCTATGTATGTATGTATGTATATTGCACTTTTAACGCACCAAAAATATGTCATGCAAACGGAGATGGAAAAACATCA
>JAQIWG010009314.1:0-10750 GCA_034695025.1 Chamaedrilus cognettii | reverse complement strand
ATCAAAGTTTGTATTGAGATCAAAGTTTGTATTGAGATCAAAGTTTGTATTGAGATCAAAGTTTGTATTGAGATCAAAGTTTGTATTGAGATCAATAGATTGCAGTATTGCATAGCTACAAAGTTTTTCGATGACACTAGAAAACAGCGGAGAAAGCGGGAATCGAAAACTTATTATAGCATACTCGTATGTTCAATTTATTGATCACAAGTCCAATATTAAAATAGGCTACCATTTCTTAATGAGCGAATCGCATATTCCGCAATCTGCAGTCACTTGTATTATCGTTCCGACGTGCTCAACAATGAAATTACGCGATAAACTTATTATTGAACGGAATGGGACCAGTGAACCATTGACCGCTATATAGAACGTCGAGGTTGGTTCCAAACCAAACGTGAAAATTCGCTGAATGTCAATTGGATATTTCATCCTCTTCCGCCGTCAATAAATATCCGCCTTTCAATTATCAGTTCTCATTTGGTCATAAAAGGCGCTCTCGCTGACTACAAAATGACGCCTGGTCTCGCTGAGAAATGAGAATGCCGCGGTCGTACAAAAGGCTGTGTTTTAGGGCCCATCTCACGTGCGCGCTAATTATTCTATTCCAGGAAAATCGCCGAGGTAATACTGAGCGCGTGCAACGCTATCAACAAATACAATGTCATGTATAACATGTTAAGGCGTTTACACTTGAAATAAAGCTTCTAAAATTAAAAGATTGTGTTTCATTTTGAAGACTTAAAAGCCGAAATTAAGCTGCTAAAATTGATTTATCGCACGATTCTTGTATATCCAAGAGTCTCGCTTAACGTAACATTACGGCTTTATTATTAACACATGATGTATTTTCAATGATGCGTTTCAAAAGTCATAAAAATGAGATCCATACGATCAATGATTTCCCTCTGTTCATTCAACTAATAGATTACATATTTGAATGGACTTGGATAGGCTACATAGATAATTACATCTAGATAGTGGCACTTCAATCCGTAAATAGCTTGTACCGATTAAACTACGGCCAAAATACCATAAGCAGCCGCTGCTTCGGGTTCACAGCAGCATAAACCGCAGCAACAACTGCAGCAGCAAAACAAGAACAACAAAAATGACAGCAGCAAAGCAACAGCAGCTGCAGCAGCACACAGCAGCATCAGCAGAAGAAGCAGCAGCAACTGACGCAGCGATCTGGAAAGACTAACCAAAGCAGCTGAAAATTACACGCGGAGAAACGCGTTTTTCCCACATCCTAACTGTAAGGAAAAAATTCTATTTCCACCCCCCCCCCCACCAAGCCCCCCTCCTCCCTACTCTTCCCAGCCCCCGCCCCCGCCCCCTCCCACTCCGATATAAACACTACGCACGCCGCTAAGCAGGCTATTTCCTCCAGACATCGAGGCACAGCTGCGCAAGCGAATGGACCTCTACTCGTGCGACGTTTGCGAACAAAAATGGATAATTAAATTTATCAATCATGTCCGCGGCGAATACTTTCAGACCGATGCGCACGGGAAATAAGGGCGCGCGATGACAAAAATACTAAGAGTTGGTTTCTTCAACACGGATTTAATGGTGGCTCAGGATTTTGCCTATGCAAAAAGGTGGCTTAAATCCTGAACCGTGTTGGAGAAACCCGGCCTAAGAATTGTGGTCGTTGGTGCGATATACTATTCTTCGAGAAAAAGAGAAAACGGGTTAGGGAGAGGAGAGTTTAGGCGTTAAGTCCTAAACTTCCGATGGATTTGTGGAATTTGACCTCGCCTTGGGGTCTAGGCCAATGCTGCATAAAATCGTGTTTTTTGTGCGTGCAAGGATACATGCAGTGCGTAATTAAAATACAGACAGCGAGCTAACGTCACAATGCCACGAGTTGCCACGACTGTTTTCGCTGCGAGTCCTCGCGCACTCAATACAACTGCCACGTCACGTCAACGCTCGTATTTTAATTAAAAAATTCTCAATCACGCTTTTAGGCTGAAATGTATCGTTGGCTTAGATCCTTGGGCTATCCATTAAAACATCAAGGAGAGGGGAGGAAGGTGGATTCTGGAAAGGCCCTTCAAAACCCCAGTGGGCTTGAATCTTTGAATTATTTGCATAGAGTGCACTGTGCCCTGAGAACAGCATTGCGTGCATGACCAAAATGATTCTTTTCAGTGTTGGAGCAGCCAGCTAAACTGTGGCCGTCTCCTCTTGGATGAAACCGGAGGAGTTTCGCGCGGCTAACGTTGCGGGCGATTGTGTGATCTAGCTTATAGGTCTATGCTGTGGACAACAGTTAGATCTATGGAGAACATCGCGTGTCAATGTCTTTGCCCTCCTAGGAGATAGTTTGACTTTGGATGCACCTGCACAAGGTGCATCCAAACACCTTTGTGTTTGGATGGATTAATTTTAGGCATTATGCAAAAATAGAATAGCTTCGCACTGTTAAATTACGTTAGTGAGTACTCTTCAAACAGTTGCTATTCGTCTGCATGCAGTCGTGCAGGCCCCTACCACAAGCCTCGTCATATGCCATCCTATTGAAAACCCCTCTACTTGAGCTATCCGGTGTTCGTCAACCTAGCCCATAGTCCCACTACACAACAGCCATGCACCAGTCTCGACTTTCAGTCCGCATCCACTCCTCCCACTCGGCCTCCTTCCTCCCCCCCGACTACCCCTCTGCCCTCTCCTCGAGTCGCTGCTCCTCGCCCGGCTACCGCCTCTACGCGGATCACACCGGCAGCTCCTCGGGCCGTGCCACCAGTAACCACCGCGCCCCGACCCTGCGACGCGGGAGCGCTCGTTGCCGCCCGACGTCCAGCGTCGAACTAATGAGCCTTGTTGGACGCAATGCGGCGTCTCCTCTCCCTTCGCCGTTAACGTCGACATCAAAAGAAGCTGACACTGCGGCGGAAAGAAAAAATCTCAGCCAACTCGATAAAGGGCAACCGTGGAAAGCCGAGACATTACACGGTGCTTGTCAGGCGGTGCGTTACTACGGAGGAGCAGGGGTGCTCACAAGCGAACAGAAGACGAAGAATTTGATCACGACGTCGGAAAATCAGTGGCGGAAAACTTCAGTCGTGGAGAATAACGCTGCAGTGAAACCCTGGTTCAACCCAGGAGAAATGAATCAGACTACAGCGAGAGACACCTTTGCGGTGGCTCGGCAGAGGCGTCCGAGTCGCTTCAGGGCCCTGGTGAGGAGGCTAACCAGCACTAGGAAGTCTCGACGGGCGACCGGTGGATTGCCGGGGAAGGATTGGGGGTACGGTGGGGGGAAGGGCTCGGCGGGGGGGAGGGGGTTGGGCGGGGAAGAGAGTCCGGAAGGGGGGTGGGGGAGGCGGGATGAGGCGGCGACGAATTTTTCGCGGCTAAGGATCAATGTGAGCGGGCAGGTGTTCGAGACTCGCCTCTGGGTGTTGAACCAGGTGGGGTGTGAATTTTCATTCGGAAATCGATTCGCGAATTAGAAAATAAATTTAATGCATTTGTGTTTGCAATCGTAAGACGAGGGGAGGAGAATGGGCAATTGGGCATACATGTGGCTCTTGTTGGATTGCATAGGTATCCTGAAAAGTTTTTAAGGTTTACACAAATTAAATTCGGGTTAATTTGTGTAATATATGAAACGCTTCAAAATGTTTCAAAACGCTGTCAAATTTCTTAAATACCATTATGCTGTTGTCGAGGCCAGACATTGTAGAGCTGTTAATTATGACGTATATTCTTTATTTGCACGAATCGCAGTCCGCTGTTTTGCTAAATGTTTTGTAGAATGCTTCAATTAAGCGTTAGCTGAGGCCTACATCGATCATTTTTGCCAGCTTACCTTCTAGACACTATATCGTTTCGAGAACGCATTAACTTCTATGTTGCCCAATACCGCCGCTAAGACCTAGAATGGCAGCGAGCTCTCAAGTCCGTCCTTTAAAAAGTTGAGTTCGAACTAACGCACGTCGATGGGCGTGATACGGAGACTGGCCTCAGTGATCAGGGAACGAGCTCTCGCGGCTCTATCGCCAAATGGACGTTTTTTTTATCGACATGACCGCTATTACATCACCATGTAATGCTCACAGGCTGGAAGTCACCGAGCGCGACTTACAATTTGATCTGTCCGCACTTTAGCAGGCCGTGGCATGGAATTGTATGACCCGTGTTTATAATGTGGCTGCAGATCAGGGGCCGCTTCAGGGATATAGGTTGTTGATTTTCAACGCAAAGTAAGAATTTATCTCTTTTTTTGTTGGACCCGGTACTCCATTCCCACGCGATTGAAACGTGCTTATGTATGTGTAAATGATAGGCCTGTGATAAAAACAATTCCGTCTAGAAACCTATGACTCTGAATCTGGAGTCTCTTTATGTTAACTTCAACCAGTGTTTTTCAAATTTTTATTTAAATGTTTTTGAATTCTGAATTTTGACAAAAAATTGCATTGGTGTTTATTGTTTTAAAAAAGAAGCAAAAACAAATTATTCGCTATGCTTGCCCTTACAGCACCCTTCCACTCTGCTCGGCAATCACCGTCGCCGCCTCGCCTTCTACGATTCCTCCCGTGACGAACTCTTCTTCGACCGCCACCGTCCGAGCTTCGAGGCCATCTTCTCCTACTACCAGTCAGGGGGCAAGCTGCGGCGACCCTACCACGTCCCGGACGACGTCTTCATGGATGAGCTCGAATTCTACGAGCTCGAGCCGAGCGTGATCGCCGAGCACAAACGTTCAGAGGGCTACAGCTCCCAGACTTTACCCCCCGAGGCGACCGATCGTGCCGGACGCCTCTGGTTGCTGTTCGAGTACCCTGAAACCTCGAGGCTAGCTTTCTTGATAGGCGTCATGTCTGTTATAATGACCCTTGTTTCAATCGTGTTATTTTGCGTGGAGACGCTGCCCGTGTTTGCCATGTCACACTGCGAGGGGGACGAAGCGCCGAATTTTCTCGACCCGTTCTTTATCATAGAAACGACGTGCACGCTGTGGTTTACCTTCGAGGCGCTGGTGAGGTTCGCCACGTGTCCGAGCAAGTGGAAGTTCTGCAAGGATTTCAAGAATCTCGTGGACGTGACGGCCATTCTGCCGTATTACGTGACGTTCTTCAACGTCGTGTCGACGATGAGTTGTGCGAGTGCAAAGTCGAGCGCTTCTCTGGCGTTTCTCAGAGTCACGAGGCTTATCAGGATCTTCAAGCTTACCAAGCATTCAGTCGGGCTGCAGGTTAGATTACTGCAATTATCTGTCTGTTTTTTAAGTTACGATATGGAAATTGTGAAATTGCAATATTTATTCAGACGGTTTGGTTTTGGGAGTTTTGGGATCGTGTGTACAGTAACAAAGACTATTACAGTCCGATTCTGGGCCACGTACAGACCGCTCCCCTTTCTTTAGTCGCATTTGCTACTTGCCCGGGGAGTGCAGGCCCTTCAAGCCAATTCTTTGTTCCCTGGCTTACTGGGGTGATTTGACCAGTAAGGAAATATGATATAGCCTAGACGAGTCAAGGACCACCGAGAGTTTTAAAAGTAATTGTATAACTTAAAATTCAAATGCTTTCTGATTTTCTTTAGGCGTTTTATAATTGGATCATCTTGTCTTGATGGAAGCTACGATCTCTTTGTATTATTGTTTTTCTGCAATCTGCTCTTGTTATCGTTTTGTACCGCCCTCGTTATGATACAAATGTTCAAGTTCAGCAGGTCACATCTCGACAATTCGGCCTATCTTGCCATCAACAAGTTCAAATAGCCTTTCAATAGTGTATGTCGAGCTTGCATGTCAAGATTAGGCTATACGAGAAATTAGGTGTCTGGCTTCCGTTGCCTAATAACAACGCATTGCAAAGGCGCAGCGCATTAGCTGCCTTTTTTAAGCTGCCTTTTTAAAGCTGACGTTTTAAGGCTGCCTTTTTGAAGCTGCCTTTTTAAAGCTGCCTTTTTGAAGCTATCTTTTTAAAGCTGCCTTTTTAAAGCGGCCTTTGACTGTGTTTTGACACGAACTGAAGAGTGAAAACAAACTCAATGCCAGTGAGAAATTCCAACCACAAAGTGCAAACCCATCACGTTTGAGTTATGAGCGCACAACAGTGATTACACGAAATGACTAATTCAGCGAAAGCCGGACACGGTACGCAAAGAGCTGCCAACTTCCGGTGTGGACTCCCTCTCTGGGATCTCTATCATGAACGCATCAAGGGTTGCGACTATCGCGGGTTAGCATTCTATTGGGATTGTTGAGCTACCCGCTGCGATTCGGGTGAAAAGTGTTGAGTTTTAGTCCAGAGCTTACCAGGCATGTCGCAAGAAGCGACTACAGAATGTGGAGCAGTTCATTTTTAGGATGCAACGCATTGTACCGAGGTGCAACAGCATAAACTGCTGTACTGTACGCTGCACGGTAAACAGAATCCTCGAGCTACGAAAACAACATTGGACTGATCAGACTCATAACTTAAGCTTATTTTAGGCAAAACTGACGCTGGTGTAAGGCTATGTGAAAACTTTAATAAAAGTCAATCAAATTGAATTTTAGCACTGCTCCCAAAATAGTAAAGATGTAGAAATGTCATACGAATAAAAATCAATTTGTTTCCTAAATTTCCATCATTCATGATAATCATCAAAAATATTCTCCATCACAAAATCTGATGGCCTGCTATGCTGTATAGTGTATAGTTTGCAGTGCTAATAGCAGGTCTACTTTATTTGAGAGGGTATACACCATGGAGCTAATTCAGAAAGTGTAGCGTGAAAGAACTGTGGTTAGAATCCAATGCAAGCATTCTCCGATTGTCGCTCTTTTAGACGGTCCCGTTATCCAAATTAAGGAGCTGCTTGTCCCCAGCTTGGACACGCTGATTTCAATCTTCATGGTGTCCCACTCTTTCTCTAAGTAGTTGAGTGCAAAGTGTCTCGAAAAACATTAACGTATTGATTACCACGATGCTTGGAATACCCTTCTCTGTGGAGTAGGGTATTGTTCGAAGAAATGCAATCTTTTAACGACCATAGAGTCTAATCAATGCCACGCTCGCTTTGCTCCGTTTCACGCAACATTCTGAATCGGACACAGGTCGATATTATACAGTTTTGGTTCGAAAAAGCTGGATTTTGATTTCGTTGAATCTGAATATAATGTAGTGCAGGGAGATAAACTTTATCAAATCAGATACAAATTAGGAACTATTTTTAGAGTCCCTCAAAGAAATGTCAAATTTATGATATTGTTGCAGTTGTTTAAAGTTGCATACTGTAGTTCTAATTTCAGGTTATAATGCTAGCGATCGAGAGCAATGAAAGTGATTGCTTGTCCTTATTGAGTTCCTTTTCTTCTTTATTTTTCACAGTTTGCTCGTGCTTTCACTCTTTTACCTCAAGATGTCCTAGTGGCGAATAAAATATATACGTGTGAAAACACTTTTTTCGGACAGAACTCTGATTCATTGATCTCAGAAATCAAGCGTCGTGAAAGGTCATGCTTCCTCAATGTCTTTCTTTAGTCGCCGCCGCACAGGAAGGAAACAGCGTTGTTTTTTGTCGGTTTGGCCTCTGTTTACGTGCCAAATTATATCAGTGTCGCTGACTTCTCTCTGCAGGCGTAATGGAAATAATTGTCCTCGCGTAAATATCGACCCAGTCGAGCAGTGAATGGCGGCTTCCATACAGCGGCTGTCCTCACAGCTTCACGGATTGTGCTAGTCTCTGAAGCCACGACGATGGGATAAAATTTGAAACGAGGTAATAAAAAATTTATTATTGAACAAGCGCGCGGTGCTTTTTCAGGTCATATGGAGTTTGGTTAATTGGCGAAAGATTTGTTGGCGGGCTGAAGAGAAACCGGAGTTCAAAGTTTCTCTCTTTCGTACAATTTCGACAAATGTCGTCGCATTTACGTCCGTTCAGTTTTATTGCATTGAGAAAATACACAAATGTTGTTAACATTTCCGCCTAGTCGGATATCAATTTGAATTATGCACATGTATGCTTTTCAATGAATAAAATGTAATATATGACGAGAACGTTTGAAAAAGATTAGTATAGTAGGCCTGCCGGACTAGTTTTTAATGCAATTACGGAAAAACCTTTCCAACACAGCTCCCTTAGATATCCGCTGCATTGCTCTAAAGATACAGGCACGTGCACGCTTCTGTCCGGTTCTACGCAGGGGCGGTACTACCATGTATGTTATGGATGAGAAGGGATGCATCTCCTCCACATCAGCATGTCAGATTAGTTCAATGCGTAGTATAGAAAAAGTTGGGATTATTAAGATAAAATAATCCTACAGAAAGGCGCAATCATCCCCTCAAGCAGCACTAATCATCTACTCTCCACCCCCCCAGGCCCCCCCCACCCCCGTTTATTTTCGTCACGCGAATAGTCTCAGCGGCGAAAAATGTCAGTTACCACCCCCTCCCCCCATTCGTGTGTCGCGCACGAGAGGGAAACTCTTTTCAGGACCACCTCCCTGCTGGTCGTCACTTGTGAACGGGTAAATCAGAATCACTCCCTCCCCGCACACTAAAATCAACAACCGCCCCGGTCCCACGCTCGAAATTGTTTTATTGGACGCTCTCAACTGGCCCATGCCGTAAACTGGTCGAATGAATCGGGAGCCATCCGTGAAACAAAGCGATCAGCCAGGCGTTGAATAGGCGACTCTGGGCCGGACAATAGCGCCGGACGGCGGGCATTCAGGGGCACATACTGACGCCGACGGCCTTTATTCCACGTCTTCATCAAATCAGACAATAATGAGGCATCGACCGGGTACAGAGCGTGTTCCAACAAATGGAATACAGTTTTCTGGGATTGGTTAGAATCGACCGCGTCACAAGCCCACTCTAACGTAAAACGCATTGAGGGAGTAACGTGAACAGGCTATTGTATAAGATGAAATTTTAGCTGCGTGTTATTTTCAATGCGTTGTGTGTCGGAAATTTAGCGGCGCTGAATTTTCGCGTTTCTGAGAGCACGCGTTTATGGCTTGTGCAGCGTTATTTTCTCGAGTACATTATTTTCGGGCGTTTTATCGATTCGCGAAATTCGCTAAAATTCATGTTTTACAGTAATTGTCGTGTTGCATTGTGCGGAGAGAGCGCACAATTATTCGTATGGTTTTGCACGAGTATGGTTTTACTCAAGCATTCTGTCGAAGCTTTCCATTTCTGAGAATGTAAATCTTCGCAATGAAATGTTATTTTTAAAGCCTATTTTTGCGGCATTCCGCAGAACTGTACAGTAATGCTACCGATAAGCGTCGACTGCGTAGCAGGTATTAGTAAGGTATTAAGCTAGTGTGTCTTAGTAAAATATAATTTCAACGCTACTTGTAAGCCTAGATGAATTATGCACGCATGTACATTACATGTACAACAATAATCATCATCGCTTATCAGATCTCGCGTAATAAAAAATCGTAAGATAAGAAGTCGTAAGACTTGGCGGTGATAATATTGTCAACCTAAGGGTGCTTATTGTTTTAAATGGCCCGAATGTCATGCAGTACATTAATTATTGAAGCTCAACGAAACTGCGCTCTTTTTTGTTGACATTAAACGATCGATGCCTTGTTGTAAAAGTTGCGGAAACGTGACGGGTATCGTGTGACTCTTGACGGCCATTCGTGCGCTCTTTAAGAAGTCATAGAAGGTATCGCGTTCATGACACGCTACCCTAACACCTCCACGCTCAATGCCAGTCGTTATATTACAATGGAGAAGCTATTAGCTTGCTATTACTGAAATGTGTCCATTAGGCTCTACAGTCATTGAAGTGTATGCTGGTGCTAAAGCGACAAGTTAAAGGCTGAGTAAGAATTGTTTCAAATTCAAAATCGATTTGAGATGGCTAGTCGCGTGTCTTTGTTGGGGGGGGGGGGGGGGTTGAAAGGAAGTCGTCTTCGTCAAACCGTGAAAAAAATCACACAATTTGCAACAAATACCGTGGCTGTTTAAAAAATCTCTAACATGTAGGTCTTCAAAGCAGTTTTATTGGAGCCAAACTAGGCGAATCCACGATATTAGATAGATGATTATACCAGGCAGACTTGCAGTCTATTTTTACGGCGTGCGTCGATAGACGTACGACGTATGGTTTTGCTTTGGTTTCGTTATTTTTCACCTCTATGTGTGTGTTGAACTGCTTAGCCCCGCGAACAAAAGCTCAATAATATTCCGTTTCGACGCCCGCAGGTGCTGCTGCTGACGTTCCGCGCGAGCCTCGAGGGTCTCGGCCTCTTCCTTGTCGCTCTCTGCGTCTGTTTGCTTGTCTTCTCGAGCGCCATCTACTACGCAGAGCTCGACATCCCTCAGTCGCAGATACACAGCATCCCGGACGGGTTCTGGTGGGCCATCATCACCATGACAACCGTGGGGTACGGGGACAAGGTAATCAGAAGATTCTTGACCTCATTTAGGATTGCGGATAAGTTTTAATCATAATACTAGTGTTGAAGTAACGTCACAGTTCCACCGACTGCTGCCACCGCGTGGGGGCTGCTATTTCGGTTTAAAACTTTTCATTTTCTCGCCTTTTATGCATCGTTGGATAGCCGGTGAGCGTTGGATCGTTGGCCTTACGTACATTAAGGCCTACTTTCTTAATCATCTCCTAAGTGTCTTCCAAGCCAGATAAAAAATCCAATTCGTTTAATGACCGCAAGTATGTGATCATTCAGTTTGTACGTGATCATTCAGTTTCTACGTGATCATTCAGTTTCTACGTGATCATTCAGTTTCTACGTGATCATTCAGTTTCT
>JAQIWG010009313.1:0-10750 GCA_034695025.1 Chamaedrilus cognettii | reverse complement strand
CTATGCCGATTGATGCCTGTATTTCTGCATCGTCTTGTTTTGAAGTAATGAAGATGAAAAAAAACAAAAAAAACAAGAAACCAACAAAGAAGTTAACGGCAGTTTAAAGAAAAGCGATTACAGCTACGCACACATTGACTCTGAACGTTATGATGGCTTTAGGCAAATCGTGACAGGAAACGAATCAGGTGCTGACTCGTGGGGGCCTGGGATGGTGAGCAAGATGATCCGGTCTCGGCAAAGGTAAAGGATCACAATGCGCAGGAAAGTGAAGAACGCCCTACGACGACTTTCAGAATGAAGTCTTTCACTCTACCCTCGACCGGTAGCATCACAGAAACGGAACCACCACAGGCTGACAGTGAACTTCCTTCCAGCAAGGAAAGCAGCTCCTCATCACGAATTTCTGGAGCAAGATCTTGATGCTATATTGAATCGTATCATTCATCAACTCGATCTTGCAGAAGACGAGGGAAAAAGACGTGCTTGGTTCAACTACTGGAAGACGTATAAGCGCCTGATCGAGATGAAATGGACAGAAAGTAAAACATCAAGTCGCATAGGACAGGGACAAAACAATGAATATTGGACACCTATTCGCTACCCTGAGACAGCACAAAATTGTACGATGTACAGACAGCCAAAATTAACAGAGAGCGTCCAAAACCAAAGACCGCATCAAAACACGAGGGACATAAATCAGATACACGCCAGTAAATACGAACAACACTGCAATTACAGCAGTCGCAGGAAACTTGGCTGTCAAACCACGAGCTATTCACAGCCGGGGTACATCAACGCATCCTCAATGGGAATGCATAAGTGCAACGGCTGCGGGCGCATGCACAGTTACTCGAGAGCGCTATGCTACTCTTGGAACATAGAGTGCCATCGTTGTGGAGTCTACGGTCATTTTGAGCGCGTCTGCCGGGCAGGGCAGCGCAAGGAGTAGGACATGGGACAACACAACGGGGGCCTGGGATCGATGCAGCAAGGCATTGAAGAAGAAAATCCGGGGCGCTCGTTGGGCGTTGGGCAATGTAAAACTGACGTGTTGCGCGAACAACACGTCAGATCCACGAGAAGAAGAAGCACCAACTCTTTGAGGGGAAGTAAGATCATTTACATTGTTCTCAGTAATATCAGAGAAACGTTTCAACTATCATTTAAAGATCAAGGTCTACCTTACGGAACATCAGTTTAAGGAAGACAGCTATGGAAGAGCAATTAAACGAATGGAAAATGGGGTAGGTCTCATTCTCATTCTAATCCCAAGACGTCAACCTCGACTTCTTGTGGGCCAGCGGCGATGGGTCTTAATTGTAGTGGAGCGTAACTGGAGAATGTGGACACCATTTTCGAAGGAAGCAACTCGGAGGAAGAAAGTCTTGAATAAAACTGAATGTTCAGAATTGCCACAAAGACTAGAAAAGACTACAAGACCTATACAACATTTATGAAATATCGTCGTCGCAAGGAAAAAAAAGTACATTAACGGGAGAAAATATGCGCTTTCAGACCAGAAAGAAACAAAGGAAGGCTTGAACAGGATCTTAGTGAGAGGTGGAGTGAGTTCCAAATTGTAGGTGTATCAAAACTGATTGAGCGACGGCTATTTGCAGAACGAATGTCAGGTGTGGGAAGGAGATGCCTGTCAGAGCATCTCAGCAATGCAATCGGCAAGCAAGCAAGCGATAACATTTTGTCGCCTAGGAAACTCATTTGCTTATGACGTCACGTTTCACTTACAGTGTTATCATTTTAACAACAATTGACGCTATTATGCAGAAAACACGCGGAGTGTCATCGGTAAAATAGATCGGTGCGGGCTGGTGCAGGCTTAAACAAGAGTAAGCGCAAAAAAATATGCCGCGGTATAGACGCTCATATTTTCAACTACAGAGGCCTACCGGGTTTTTATCATTTTGTAGGAGCCCATGCAGCTAAAATAGGACCGTCAAGCAGAGTAGAAATCAGCAAGGACGTGTGTTTTCTAAGATTTAGTGATTTATTTTTAACTCATCAGTGAGAACAGCAGGTTGAAACATAACACGAAATGAAACACTTTGCTATTACAGCTCAAAAGACTCCTATAAATTCTTGCCACGTCGGTCCTCACAATTAGTCTTCATTATGCATAAAGCCACGACTTGAGAAACTTGTAGGGGAAATGTAAAATCGCACAGTCGCGTAATGGCACAGTGATCAATAAAATACTCATAAGAACAAAGAACGTTGTAAAAAGTACGTTGATACTTTAAATATATTGTTAACTTCTTATACCTTTCATGGTTCTACTACTTAGGATGACTAATATGAAAGCTTTGAATGCTAGTGAGAGTGACTTAAGTGTTAGCTCTAGTTTGAAAGATTTTAAAAGTTAGCTAATTATTTAGCTAATAACAATAATTAATTGACATATTCTAATTTTTTTTAAATTAATTTCTTTTCGATATTATGGCTATTCCTCCGTGCGGGAGTCCACGGAGAATAGAGACATAATTACAAAGGGGTGCAACCAAAGCCCCGCACAACAGAGCGGAGTGAGCGGACTGGAACCAGAGCATGTACAAACAATAAAATTTAGCGAGGGGCTAATTGGTGAACTAACAACCGTACCGTGATTCTATGGAGAGCTGTCGACCGAGGCAGCCGGTGACATCGCTTGTGTTCGAGCATTTTGCTTACGCATGCCAAGCGTAAACACATTTTTGAATGCCCCATCACTCCAGCCCACCTAGCTGCCTGTGACAAGCGTGGCTGAAATTTACAAAGAATCAGCCTCAAGGTGACTTCAACTTTTCAGAGCCATCCTCGCTTCCCTCCTGCCATGATCCCCTCCCCCAAATAAGCTTTCAATGAGCGCTGGGCGTGGGTCGCCAATGTTTCCTAAATATATACTGATTAAAATAATTATTTTTGAAAATTCTTCGCCGCTAACCCCCCTCCTCTAACTCTGGTGTTTCAGGGAGGAAAGTCTCATATGGGACGCCACTACTAAACTAGGCTCCGGGAGCCAGAAACTCTCGTTACGCCTGCACCACTAAAATCACAATACGCTAGCGGAGATTTGATTGTAGCCTACTGCGAGTCACGGAGTGAAGCGATGGACATGAAGCAGTAGTGTGAGAAATTTTCTGCATGGGTGTGAAGACAATTTTTTTCCTTCTCTTAAAGAACTCGCAAATGGGGGGGGGGGATCCTGACAGAATTTTTGGCTCTCACAAAGACACGTGATGTCGATCCCACTTATATGAAAAGAAAAAAAATTTTGACCACAATTTAAGAATGGACAATGTCATGCAAATTCGATGCATCTTCGGAAACAATAAATCACGAAATGGTTTACTAAATCGCGACGCCCCCCTCCCCTCCCTAAAAGGGGTGGTAAGGGGGGTGTTTTTGCAATTTATCAGAGGGGGCGTTGCAAATTATGAGGGGGGGTGTTTACCCCCCTGAAGGTGGGTTTTGTTAAAAAATCAATGTCAGGCAGTCATGCTGCAGCCTGCAGGTGACGGTTCAACTAAGCTTGCGTCTTCTCTCTGGACAGCGGTTCAATGTGTTTCATTGCCCTCACAACCAACTAATTCAATTGTAAACATATTACAATTTTTATTCGCAATGTTGCCGCAGGGGTGGGAGCGTGCTGGGCCGTCACCCTTCGCATAGCCACTTTGAGGTTCTTTCAGATTCGGTGACTTTTTATTATTTGAAGCGGGCGTGGGGGGTGGGGGGCGGGGGGGGTTAAGCAATCGCGGTAACGAGCCGGTGTTCTAGGCTTTAAGTGTGTGCAAATTGTTTTTCTTATATCTTTCTTCTAGTAATTGACTTTCTGCTCCTGATTTATATCATATTTGTTGTGGTTTGAGTTTAAACAATGACCGTTTCACTTCCGCGAATGCATAAACTACCGCAGGCTACAGTAAACATAAAGGTTTCTATTGTTAGACTTTTGTGTGCAGACTACGGCATTTACATTAAATCGGACATTCAAATTAACTTTGTTTATATGCAGCTAATGCATGCGTCAGAGTCATATAGGCCAACAACATATGCAACGATTTTGTATTTCATATTAAAACTTCTGCCCCCCTCCCAAACTTTAACGCACGGCACTGCCTATGGCAACGATTTGATAGGCTTATTTACCGGACTCAATCACGCGACCCTCAGGCTCAGTATACATGTATATAATTATAGGCCTATGCCCGTGCGCATGGATGAACTGGCGAACTGAACAGCTTAGCGATTTTGTCATGCAATATACAGAGTGTATATATATAGACAACGCAATTTAATCAAAATGCTTCAAACAGCCCAGGCCTACTACTTTGTATAATTTAAATAGTATGCAGGCTGGCTTTATGTTTGCGTCCAAATCAGTTGAGGAAAGCGTAAACCTACATATTGTATATTATAGAGAACCGTGGTGAGTTATTCCCCTATAGTTGATGTTATGCACTGCAGATCGAGCGTCATAGATCGTCCTCTTGATGAATACAATTAACCTCAATTCGTAGCCTAAATTAAGCAAGTAAGCCCACGTAAATTATTTAAGCTACTTTAGACTCATTAGCAATTAATTTAATGCGAAACCTGCGCCCCGCAGAGCGCTGATGCTATACAGACTGCAGACCGCCGCAGCGCGTCAGCATTCCTAACAAAAACAGCCTAACCCGCGCGCACTTTTTGGGGTTAAATATCAGTAAACTTTATTCACCGGCGAATAGTAGCTCACGAATCGCAAAACAACAAAAAGCAGAGCAAAAAAAATAAAGCGAAGTACTATACGTGATTGCAGCCATGATGTCACTCAAATATCAACAAAACCTTTTGGAAAAATATGACATGCCGAATCTTTGAGTGAACGCCATTCATAATGGTATAACATACGATACACAGTACTTTAAAGACTTCAAGGAGAAAGCGTCATAAACATGTCGGTGCAGACTAATCCGGGCTTACATGTTTCCTTCTTAATTATTATGTTGAGTTGTATTAGTGATTCTGCTCTCGTGGCAAAATACAGATTCATCTATAAAGCACATGGACCTATCATAGTCATCCACGCTAGTGATTAACAGCTTCCGAGGTAAAACACCAACCCTTGATGTTTCCAAGTCGAATTTATTTTTAGCTAAATCAGTGGTTAATTAATCATTGATTTAAATTAATCCGAGGATTTAGGTCATCGGGTTTCTTAATATAAATCCTGTATTTTAATAGTCGATGACTAAATCCCTGGATTTAGGCCCTCCATTAGCCCTATTCGTTAACACCCGATATCGACGGATTTAAATCATGCATTTAATTAAATCTGCCATGTGCCATATCGTTGCTGGAGAAACCAAAGACCGTTAACCCACTATTTTCTAGATTTTAAATCCTGAACTACCATAAATCCGTGTTGGAAAAACTAGTCCAATTCAAAACCGTGGAAACGTATTTTTGGGCGGAGGCTGCAATGTCGCGCTACACAACATTACCCCACATTTGTTCTTTAAATAAACAATTTTGCCGACTTTGATAATAATACACAGCAAATTTTCTAAAACGGAAAATCACCGTTTGTAAGACTAGTCTTTCAAACAATGTACGTTTCCCTTCTGCAGGCCTAAATCTTCAAAAAAGACTATTGGGGTTTCAGCAATCATGCAGCAGGCAAAGACTTACATCGAGACCAGTGACATGAAACTGTCAATACAATTTTTGTGAGCATGTCATTTTTATGAATTTCGCCAACTATCGCAAAACTGTCAAAAATTTCGTAGGCAAAAATAAAGTCGCCGACGCTATATTACAGGTTTAATGACCAGTCCTCAAAAACGCGAAAATTAAGTGCAGCAAAATAATTTCAAGCAAAGCCGTAAAAATGGCACACAAACAAATTTCATGCTTTACATAGTTATAGGCTACACGACGCACGTTCTTAGTACACACTCAATGTACTGCTTCGCCCACAGGATGCTCTGTGCGCAGAATAGAGGGGGGTGGGGGGGCCGCGTGGGCAATTCCCCCCTCCCCCCGCCCCCTCAGTTCTGAGCAGTGCTCACATCAGCATGCATTATTTTAAGTGTATATTCTAACCAAATTCTAGAGTCCATAGAGCAAAATGTCTAGACCTGTTTTGAAGAAATGGAAACCTGTAGAAATTAGCACTGCGGTATAGCCTACAGAAAAACGAGTGTTGAACACGCTAAAACTACGTTTTTGAGTTTCATTTTGAGTTAATGATAGAGTTGTGCCATAACGGACAGTTGGAGAGTGCATCGGGTGTGGAAAAGTTCCTGTCATCCCCGGCCTCCCCCACCCCCCCCCCCCCCCCCCGGGATGTCAGTTCTGTACAAAAAGGAATGTCTTCGTCAGTCGTCACTATACCCACCGCCACTACCCCGCTTGTGAGATTTTTCAGGACTAGGGCAAAACCAAAAATGTGATTCACGATGGAAAATCAAACTTTTTCCGAGACTTCTAGACTTTTATTTGGAGAGTGGAGTGTTACAATATGTTGCCGACACAGCTTATTTATTACCCGTCTATATTTTTATCTATGTTGAGATTCTCTCCAGTTTAAATCCATTTCTTATGTAGGCGTGTTATCAACATGCTGGTGCCTATTCGTCTAGGAACTCAGTTCCAGGACATGTGGATACCAGCGGGGACAGCGAGCTTCCATGTTTAATGACTTTGAACGAAGGAAATTGAAACTTTGCATCTGTGCGAATTTATTTAGTCCTATGCCCCTAATGCTAAGTTGCATCACTAAATTGCTAAACTGACGTTCTATGACATTCTGTTTTATTACTGTTTATCCATCAACTTACTGTGCTGTCAAACTCATGTCTTTAGGTGGAATTTGAATAAATGTTGAAAGGTTAATGTAAATTCGTGTTGTCTAGGCATCGGCCTTGGACAATAGTATAAAAGGGCCGAGCACCGTGAACTAGGGGAGATGCTCAAGAGACGCTTAACGAACTTGTTTTAAAGTGTTGCGCTGTGTTGTGATAAAGTTAGTTCCGCCTCAGACTCGTTGTATCTATTAACTCAAAGTTAAGTAAGTAAAATAAATTAAATAGTTACTAGACAATAGCCGTTTGGTAACAGGAGACCATCAAAACCCTTAAAATTATCCCCGCACTGCAGAGCAAAGATATTTCTGACTGACGTCACGCACTGCAAACCGCGGTTGTGCGTCAAGGCACACACGCCGTTCAACCGATGCGTACTTTAATGTCTGATTGATTTATTTTAGATAACCATAAATATTTTGTAGACAGCGTCAGAGGCAGTCTCGATCGACACAAGCAGTTTTACCTAAGCGCACTTTTATGTTTCAGTTATTTATTTCAGACTACTCTAGAAATATTTTGTTGACGCCACGCACTGAGAACCGCGGCCGTGCGTCAGTGCAGTATTGCCAAATGTACGATAGTTCGATAATTGAACCACAATTTTAGCATTTTTTGACTTCTTTCGATGTACGATAATGGATGTACGATAATGAGTGCACGATAATGGGTGTACGATTATGGGTGTACGAAATTTGGTGTACGATAATGTTTCGTAAGATAATTTAGAGGTGTTTTGAAAACCATAAATATTGACTCGTGCCAATTTTTTTGAGGAGACGACTTGTCTGTAAGGACCGGAGAGAGAGAAAAAATGCAAGTTTTTTGTTAAAAATTGAATAATGACTCTTAAGAATGATGTGAAAAATTAATGGCAAAGCGTTAATTATCAGGGATAAAAGATTCGGTTGCACGAAAATTTTTCGGAAGCACCCCTTCCCCCTCCCCCCAACCCCCTCCCCCCTAGTGAGTTGTGCTCGAAAAGGAGTATTTACTGGCATTTAACAATTTTGTGGCCGTGACATTTGGCGTGTTTTTTGACAGTATTTTCGCAGCTTCCAGGAATTATGACATCAAAAAACAAACGACATCATCGGGCAAATGCGCTAATTTGCACGATAATTATGGCCAAAGAACGACGATTTTCTAACCCTGTATAATAATTGCATTCTCTAAAATTAGCAACACTGCGTCCGAGGCACTATCCACACAAACAGTTTAACCTACGCGCACTTTCATGTTTAAAGCACAGTTAGACTAGGCTACAGTAGGGCGTATAGCCTAAACTGCCACCTACACGTACGTGTAGGTCTACACCGATCTCTACACAGGCCTAGACTCTGACCCACACGTAGGATTACTCTGACCATCACATAGATTCATATACTCTGACCCACACGGAGGTCCATATACTCTGACCCACACGTAGGCCTAGATAATCTGACCTACACGTAGAACTACACTCTGACCCACACGTACATGTACAGTGTGGTTCACCCAGTCGTGCCACTTTACCTAAAACACCTAACCATTAGTTTTAGTCTTATTCTTTTCTTCACATTTACACACTTCGTATAATAGCAGTAAAATAAAATAGGTTCTTGTTGAACATCTCTATAGCGTTAATTATCACACGCAGTCCAACTCAATATCATTCGACCAATGCTACGCTGATGCGCAGTGCTGTCGTTTCGTGAGCGCCCTGTACCGTGCTCCGTTACATCATAGTTAATTATCGTTTCTCTCTATGCGGCTATCAGCAGCAGTGCAGGCCATGGTTACACCAGTCACCTGCTCTGCGTCGGCTTGTATAAATACATGCGCTAACAGCAATAATGCACGTGTAGATCACATGACAAAATAATAATACATCAGGCAATGCTCTCGTTGTGTGGCCACTGTGAAAGTACATCGTAGTGATTACATGACTCCTAATGCTGGCGTACTGCTACCCTGTTTTATCGGTGGCGGCACACGGGAGTAGTGTCCCGATGGCGGCGACTCGTTACGTACAATCGCATGGCGGCGGTGACTCGAGGATATCTCGGTGACGGCGGCTCTGTGCGAGGCAGATCCGCGCGGCGTGGTGTACAGTAGTGGTTAAATCAACGCGGCGAGGTGCAATAGTAGCGACTGACGGCGGCGGCGCAGTGCAGTGTGAACTGACGGCGGCGGTGCAGTGCAAGGCAATCGGTAGCGCCGCTCTCTGCAAATATGCAGCTGGCGGCGCGGCTCGATGCCAAAAGTGGCTCAGGGACTTACGATCGTCCTTTTCTGGTGTCATGGTGGCCATCAACAGCTTGTCACAATAATAAATCAGTGTGTCTTGGCACTATTCTATTGTAATAAATAATATATTGAAGCATAGCACAAATTATACGAGGCGCAATTACACATAGCGTGGCAGCAGCAATGGCGAAGCGGCAACGTTGTGTTAATAATGACGTCGGCTAGCGTTGCGCTGCGATGCGTAGCGATGCGTGCTGCGGCAGCGTTAGCACATTCATAACATAGACAAATAAATGCACTAAAACTCATCAATTAATATTATATGTACAACAGTCGTGAGGCTCGCGTTGTATTGCCTCGCATCTATAATAACAGTAAGTTGTGCTCAGATACAACATGGACACTCTGCGCGGTGCACGATATGCACAACATGTACGTTATGCGCTGCACTGCAGCGATGCGGCGATGAGCCGCCTCGTGCACTCACTGCGTACGATTATGTACAACGCACACGGTGCGCTCCATGATCCACTCCGTGAAAAACTCCACGATGCGCACTGCTGACTGCAAAAATTTAAAAATTTGCGTCATGCACTGTAGGCTACCAAGTTCAATATAGCCTACTGCGTTTGCTAGTAACACGCGTCTTGTCCGACGGCTTGCAGTCAACTCGGTGCGACAACATTTTCGTGAGCGCCTCATATCAATCTTTAAATATTATTGTTATTACAAACGCTACCTTTCGCTTCAAATCCGTAAGCGAATCGATTTATGCGCGATTGTCATAGTTCTAACCAATACATGCATCCACTGCGCTTGTGCGACGCTCAACGTTGCGAACTTGTGATCAGTACAGGCGCATTTCTTGCGGCCAATCCAATTACGTTGTAATCTAGGCGTCGTGGGCCCGTGTGAAACTCGCGCGTCAGCTGTGCGTCGATGCCATCATCAACGTCATGTGCATTGTGAACTCAAACAATGCGCTCCTCTCCCGTTGAGAGCTTAGCACATGAGCTCTAAATTATGCATTAATCTAACAACAATCACGGGTGCTCCATTAGCACTCAAAGAACAATGTCAAACTTCAATATAATTACAACTCAATTACGCATTCATTCGTCTATAGGCCTACATTCATACTCCACAATTGAGACTGCTCTCACACCGAAAAACTACTCTCAACTGATCCACAACTTACGTTTTCTGCAGCCGATGCAGTACTCAACTGAATCGTGTGATCGCTGGTCCTCTTTGTAATCGTACTCGTAATTGTAACCTTATTTGTATGCGAACGCAACCGTTATCGCTGCAACCTTACTTTAGCCCGTAAGAGTTGATGCCTCGTAGTCATGTACTGCTCTCACATCCCCTTGAATCGTCTTCTAGTACTGTAACCGTAAGCTCCACCATGGCTTCGTATTTCACATATGCGCAACGCTAGACCTCAACTATAGACTCAGACTGGTAGGCTAGTTGTACCCTGTGTTCGTCGTATATTGATCTTTGTCGCAAATGTACTCGTATGGGCATATACCTTCGTGGTATCTACTGTATCAATAGTCTTGTAAATATCGTATCGTATCTCGTAGTCGTGTCACTCTTAGGGCCGAAGTTATAGTCGTGACTTGAGCGACGGCGGCTACTTGAGTAACAGAAAATGGGCGATTTTCTTA
>JAQIWG010009312.1:0-10750 GCA_034695025.1 Chamaedrilus cognettii | reverse complement strand
ATATATGGCAATACAGGGCCTACTTGAGTATATATGGCAATACAGGGCCTACTTGAGTATATATGGCAATACAGGGCCTACTTGAGTATATATGGCAATACAGGGCTTGTTAAACACCAGCAACAATATTCGATTTCATTTGAGTTAGTACTGAAGGTAGGGCCGGGGTTAAGGTCCCCGCACCCCGGTCGTAAGCTTAGCACGGGAGAGCAAAATGATGTTGGTTCAGAGAACCGCTTTCCCTATTCTTTAGTCGTCTCTTACGACTCGCTCTGGGCTGCAAGCCAATTCTCTGTTCCCCGGCCCGCATGGGTCAGGGGAAACTGATCGGGGTTGATCCCTGAGTGCCGTATACATGCAGCCTAGCTGACTTTGGCGAGACAAAACCATGTCATATCATCGTTTGGCACTACAATGACCCTCGTGTGTCGCTGTACAGCTAAAAACAAGAAACATACGGCCAGCATAGCAGCAGCGCCTTGGAAGCAGTCATGCAGTGGTCCTAACGCAATCGGTCTATAGCTCAACTAACGCCCGCAGTGACGAGTCGGTGTCTGAAGCAAAAGCGATCGCTGCGAGCGAGGAATGAATAAATGAACGCCGACTCGCTAACACTCGTGCCTGGAGCCCTGGATCGTTGCACCGGTTCGCACGCGGTCGAGTCCGATCGCTGTGCGGAATTAAATCGAACATTGCAAGACCGATGGGTGCAGTGCTGGGCAGTGGCGTCGTCAGCACAACTGTGTGTGGTACTTATGTAGGGTGTGCCCTAACGTTTCGCATAACAATTTGTTAGGATTAAGACTCAATACCCGGCATGTACCATTCGAATTTGTTCGTTTATTTAATGAGCCTGTGCAATTATATTAGAATTTTTGCAAAAATCAATTTTTTACTCGCCTTTTTGATGTCATTATTACATAAACAGTTTAAATTCGCAATTTTTTATATTCAAATTGATTAATAAAAGTTAGACATAGCCTGCATTATAAAAGTTCAATTCATACGCTGTTTTGCAACTTTCCATGTATATGAAAAGGTACCGTACATGAAAACTGGTAGAACAGAGTAAATCTGAGCTAATATCCCGGCGACGCCACTGCATGGTAAACGGACATGCTTGAAGTAGAGCTACGTTACACGTGCAACGATGGATTCCCAGCCATGGTTCCGGAAAACGATGAAGATGTAATGTACACTTTTTGCCTTTTATATCGTCCGCGTGTTCCGAACATCGATGTTCCCTCAGGCGTTTGCCCGTAAATCGGTGACGATTTGAGTGAAAAATTAGTCCCGGCGAATACGAGCTGGGGAAATATTGTTTAGCGAATGAAGCGAGCTAATCTTTTCTGAGTTGCATTTCTTCTCCCCTCAAAGCGCAAAGTTGGGCCAAAAAATGAGATTTGTCCTTTTCCCAACAACCAAACGACGTCGGCGCCCCCCAGTACACATGCCACCAGGTAACAAGGTGGCACACTGCGGTAGTTTTTCTAACACTGAGTCAAACCCATAGCGGAAATGAGCTTTCCTCTGCTGTCTTTGGTCACCGGATGCAGTCGTGCTGCTGCTACTGCTGCTGCTGCTGCTGCTGCTAATGCTGATGCTGATGCTGATGGTGCTGATTCGCTTCCAGATCACCTAAAGTAGGCTATCTATAAACATGAATAGTGTTCATATTGCATAGTGTTGATCATCACACTGCATAGCACATATCATTACGTTTAATGCAAGCGTCATTGTAGGCTTGCATCTAAATCTTAGCCCAAGCTGAGCAAATAATATTATTCGCTACAAAATTTACACTCGTTCAGAAACAAACATTTCTTGACTTCAGCTCTGCAGTCATGGTTTACTACTGCCACTGTCAGGGTGTGTAGGCCTACTTGCCGTAATATTGCTCATGCCTGCCCTTCACGTGATAATTTCACAATTTTTTCTTTTTATTTCAATTAATTTCATTCATTAGTATAGTAATGAATGCATTACTGCTAATGAATTGCTTTACGCAGATAGGAGGCGTGAAATCCTTAACTGCAATTTGCTGCTGCAGCTCTGCAGCTGCTGTATGCTCTTGCTGAACTCTCACTGCAGCAGCAGCAGCCGCAGCTGCAGCTGCTGCAACTGCTGCTGCTGCTGCTGCTGCTGCTGCTGTAGCTGTTATTGCGAACATGAAGAACCTTCAAAAGCAGCGCAACGCCGCGTAGAAGAGGTCACGTCAACAACAGTACAGGATACTATAGCCACAAGGCGAAGGCTGTTCTGTTCAGCGGTGCCACTGCTAGGGATATTATCACTAGATTTAAGGATATTTCAGTGATTTAGGGATCAGTGATTTAGGGATCTGATACCGCGATCCCCAGATTTCTGAGGATATTTTTTTAAATTATATGGCGCATTTATAATGGAAGTCAGGATATTTTTTGTCAAGAAATGAAATCGAGGGATATTTTTGCAAAGATACCCAAAATCTTGGATATTCCGTTTGACCCAATGGTATTACTGATACAGCCCTGAAGGCAAAGGCTGTTCTGTTACACGTGAATCTGGATCGGATGTGCCAGCTTACTTCTGTCGGATTGGGTTCAAGACCAGTGCTTGAGACATATCACAAGATTTGGGGATATTTCTATAATTCAGGGATCTGATATTGGTACAATAACCAGATTTCTTGAGATTTTTTATCGTCTAACATGGAGCATTTTACAACGGGAGCCTTTGATTTTTGTTTAAAATAATGAAATCTTGGGATATCTTTATCGAAGATACCCAGATTCTAGGAATATTCTATTTTGACAAATTGGTAACATTGGTCTAGAGTCAGCGATGACAGCAGCACGCACTGAAACACGCTGACACTTACTGCGTGAAAAAACGATCTGCGCCAATTCTATCGTGGCTCCTCCAAATTTGCATACCGGTGAAGGAATATTATTTGTTGCTAATAACTATTTAAACTTAAACGCGTCGATATTTCTTTGATGTTTTAGTGAGGGCTGCGTAAAGGTTAGAGAGGGTTAGGGGATTGCGTTTCGATTGGGGCTAGCTGACTGTTAGGGTTTGGTTAGGTGACAAGCTAATTTCATTCTTTAAAATGTATTTAGCTTGCGTGCAAATCGGCAAGAGCTAAGATAGGCGAGCGCAGATTGTTTTGTCGCGTAGCTTACTGCGCGGCAGGTTTCGTATGGAATTATTTACATTCAAGCTTTTGACGATAGATTTGAGCTTCCGTCGTTCTATGACAGAATCGTCCAAGCCTCATCGCCCTAAATAACAACAAAAAAAGAAAAAGGAACACCACAACGCTTTGTCTACTTCTAATAATGACTGCCTCGATCGAAGCCACGTTCCGCGAGCCTCCGCCCCCTCGCCCCACCGCCTCTTCAGCCCCCAGCTCCGCCGCTATCTTTGCCGACCTCGACATGCGCACCCTGCTCGGTCTCGACGATTACGACGAGTTTCGTGCTCGAGCCTTCAGCGGGGGGAGTCTCTATGGTATCCTCCGCCGACAGGCCTTCCTCCGCGGGCCGAGCGGCCGACCCCCCGACCCCTCACGACGGACGATGACTCGGCAGCGCTCGAAGAGCTTGATCCAGAGGAGCGTGGCCCTCCCCGAGGATAAATGCATCTTGAAGATGCTCTGCGATTACTCGGAGATGTCCAAGAGACAGATCATGAAGGATAATAGGAGGCATTCGGAGGCGGCTCTGTTGTATAATAAAGAGTGCAGGCAGAGGCATTCTTCGTTTGGACTGCAGAGGGTTCCTTCGAGCTCCAAACGAAGTCGTCCGCTGAGTCCTCTGCTTGCTCCACCGTCATCCGGATCAGAACACCGACATTCCACGGACGCCTTGTCCTTCCCTTCCACTTCCGGTTCTCCGATGTTCCCCCCGGGGGCCGCTCTGTGCCCCCCAGATATGGGACGACTTTCTCTGGGAGCCCCCGCGGCGGCGGCGGGGGGCGGCGGGGGACGAAGCGTATGCCGGCGCCGGTCATTCTCAGTCACCCAGTACGGGTTAGTGAACGATGGGGATGAGATGATCACCCTCCCAACCAGCCCTCGCCCCTCGATCGTCCCGTCGGACGCTGCGTTCTCATTCGACGGTAGTTGTCTCCAGTTGACTGTAGTTTGTCCCCCGTTGGCCGGCCCGGCCCATCGGTCTCGATCTAACAGCGTGTATACGCGCGAAGCGGGAATGGTTTCGTGTCGGGCGTCGATTTGCGAGGGGGGTACGGAGATTCCGGTGCACCGTGTACTGATGCTGGGCGGGCCGGGGGTGGGGAAGACGGCGCTGACGCAGCAGTTTGTGACGTCAGAGTACATGGCCGCCCAAAATACGAGCTTTGGTAAGAGCGGGGGACTGGCGATTTTTTCCCAAATTATAATCAGTAAGTATGACACGCAGCGTTTTAACTTGTTTGTTGAGGGCTATGCTATTGCTATGAGGGGCGCAGCGTGGGGGGGGAGGAGGGCATTGCTCCCCCTGCTGGAGTCTCTGCCCCCCTGCTCCCAAAAAAGTTACTGTTGGCTTATGGGCTTGCCCCCCCCCTGCATTTTGTGAAAATTAAGCCTTTGCCCCCCTGCTCTGATGAAATGAACGCCGTTGCCCCCTCTTTTTGGTCTGATGTCTGATATATTGATTATATTGGAAGAAATTAATAATGAATAATGACTATTAAAAACGGCTCTAAAAATTTATGTCAGGACCCCCTCCCCCGCTCGTGAGTTCAATTTGAGGTATAAAAACACAAATATCGTGCAGTGAGCAAAGTGCCAGAATGTCTGCCCCCCCTGCTCAAATTCTTGCCCCCCGCTAAGAATGGGCACGCTACTACCCTAGTTCGCGGTTCGCACTAGATGCGAAAGTCTGTTTTGAATCACTATATAGGCAAATTGAGAAGTGGCAAATTATGACGGTCACTTCGTGCATCCTTTGATAACATGGTCTAAATTTGTCTGCCACGTCCCGCAGGACAAGCTGAGACGCCGAAACGGTCGTTGAACTCAGCATTACTACAATTATTATCATCAAAGCAACGCGCAACGCTGCATTAAGAATGCCGAAGTAATTCGTACGAATTTTCGATAATAATTTATTTTTTCGCGAATCCGATTCGCCAACGGTAAAGTCATAAAACCTTCTAGTTTCGAGCGGGGCTCGGTCGCGTGGTTTCCAGTGGTTCCTAATTTTGAGCAAAACTGCGGTCACTCGGCAACCAGCGGAGACGCCGCGAGTTGTTAAACGTAGCGAGGCGATTGTCCAGAGATACGCACCGTCGCATAAATTGCTACGCTTCGTCTCTTCGCTCCACGCTGGCGTAGAAAACGGGCGTATAAACGAGTCACAGCGGAGTACCGCTGACGTGGGTACCCAACCACGGCTCGTACCGCAGAAGTTGAAGGAAATGCATGAAGACTAACGAATCGAAACAAAATGGAAGGTAAAAAACTCAAAACTCAAATTGAAGGAGGGTTCACGGACGACAGGCCAGGATCCCTTAACGAAACCAGCTTGACGGGTTCAAAATAATCAAGTTTTCTCAAAACTTCGAAGTGCAAGCTAAAATTATATGCGAGCAAGATTAGTAAGATCAACAATTAAAGTAGTCCATCATAAAAGACAACAGACGCTGGTATACTCTATGAGCCATTTGAAAGCGAATTTGATATCGAACCTGAAGGGCGGCATTTCAGTTTCAGGCCTTGATGAGGGAATTCAGTTAAGTTATTTTATATCTTTTATCGGACAAGAACATTGAAAAACCAGCAATATCTTCGCTTTAAACTTTGGCATCGCATAAGAAATACATATCATATTATATGTGAGCTATTTTCTCTGCAATTCCTGACAATGCGAAGAAATTCTTTTAATTGTGGGTTGATAAACGACGAGTTTCTAAGATATTATGCTCACCCTGTGGGCCCATTTTCTGGAAACACGACTGATATCTAGAAACTGAAACTTATTAGCATACCTTTGCAGTGTTTACCATTTTACGAACACGCCTGTAAAATAGGCTGTAGATATGAATACCGACTGTTCCGCTCTGCCGCATAGGCTTAGATATTTAAATTAGTTCGAATACGGCACTGTTGTGTTATTAAAGCGTAGTTTACTAACCCCGGGCGCTTCACTACGCTCATTCAAAGTAAGTTGCCTGTGCTTCAAAAATTCAAATTGTTTGCCTGAAATATTTGTAATTCATTTCAACGTCAATGTTTTAACGAAATCAACATTATACGGTTTAGCGTAATTTGAATGGTAGCTTCTTAGTTATTCTTGAATATGCTTGCTTCACCTGTTGTTATATGTTGCTATAGCGCTGGCGCAGACTTCTGTGTGCATATGCCTACATGTTGCTTGTATGTTTCTATGTTTATGTCCGTGTTTGCTTATGTTGCTATGTGTGCTTGGAAGATTTTTACAAGTTGAATTTTATTATTTTCTTTACGCGTTGACTGGTTTAACATCGTCGTTCTATATTCAGTAACAATATGTCAGTGGTGTGATTTAATGCCTGTCATGGTTTGTTTGCCTGTTTGGGAATTTTGGATAGAGTAAACAACCATTGCACGACATGCATAGCATGAAATTGTGCATCACTTGTACGCATATGTTATGCCATGCGTAGGCTCAAATCTAGGGATAGTTCAAAGATTCTGTGTGCAATCAGTTCAAGGCTCGAGAGTTTACAGTTATTTGAATTTCAAGTGGGCTAGGATTATAATATAGAAGCGAACGAGCAAACGCTTTTATTTGACATGCACTTTACAGCAATAGCGAAATGCTCGAGCTTCTTGCATATACATATATTGCGTTCTCAACGTGCGTTGTAGGCTGCGACAAAGTCATACAGACTTAGTGACGACGTGGATAATAATAGGCATATAGTGGAAGTACATTTGCGAACAAATGCCACGTTCTAGGCCTATGGTGGCCTACCACCCTTAAACCGTGTTCAGCGGCTGATAATAATTGTTAGGCTGTTTTCGCGCGCTTCAACCACATCTTTGGTGTTAGGCCTAGATCGAAATAATCACGAGAATGGATTCTGAAGATGAAATACCGTCAGACATGGTGACGACGGACAAAAACGCGGCGATGACAAAAGAAAACGTCTCGACGTGTGTAGACAGCGCTGCGACGACAAAGGCCAAAGAAAACAATGTCATGGTGAGACCTGAAGCAGGGATGCTCGGGTGGCAATATGACAAGCCCTCAGCTGAATGTCGAGGTCGTATGCTCGACTCCGAGCTTTGGACGGATGTGTGCTTCCAGGTCTGAGCAGTGAGCAAGGGCCTGCTTCTCAGACATCTTAGGCAAATTTAAGTCTCATTTCAGTCCTAAGAAATGTGACAAAAACAACTTATTAACAAATAAATGCGTAAGTTTATGGCTGAAAATGTTAAAAAAAGGTTTTAGTCAAAAAGGTATAGTGGAACAGCTTAGGTTTACGCAGATTTGTTGCTTAAGGCTATTTGACTTTTAACTTGGACCAAAATTTGGGCTGAATGTTAGAGAAGCTTTGCAAAAGAGGCCCAGATTATCAAATTGTTAAAGCTGTACGTGCATTGTTTTCCAATGTGCACACGTACGTTCTCAGTAACTAAATCATCCGTCTAAATAGATTAGTTTTGATCGATAATGAAATTGAGTTTGTTTACGTTAGGATTATATCTTAAATAGTTATTCAGACCCAGCAGTTCTGATATATTAATGTATTAGAACGTGTCAATGTCAAACATTTGTGGTGGCGTCCCTTATCAGGAGCCAATTATGTGATGGCCCTGTTCCCAATTTATAATTCATCTGCACAAAGATTTAGAATCAGAGCCGCACGGATTCATAATTATTAGTCCTAAATTCAATGGTCTGAACTCTGAAGGTTTGAGTTGGTGGCCATAAACCCAACGTAATTTGAGACATAGCCCTGTTCAGACCCTCAGTAGTGCTATACGCCTTCGAATTAAATCTTAGAATGAGGGGCCATCACCTTGTATAACTTTCATCACAGGTGGGAGCATCCATGAATTCGGAGCGAGTCTTGGTGCGCGCCCACCGCTGCATGCTGGCCTGTCGCAGCACTGTCTTCGAACAGATGCTGAGCGAGATATCTCAAGACGATGAATTCGTTGACGTTGTCGATGTGAAACCGGCCATTTTCAAGGAGATGCTGAGGTATTCTTTAGGTTTGATGTTGAATTTAAACGTATTATGATTGGTGTGTAGTGATGATTATTTCAGTGTACATTGTCTAGTTTATCGGGACCGGCTGACCCTGCATGCACGTCCGTGCCCTGCAAGCTCGTTTTCCGGAACTCATAAGACCCGTAGCCTTTCTATCGGAGCTGAGAACGGATGAACGTCTCATAGGCCCGCTTCATAGACCCTTTATTATAGCTAGGCCATGTCTCATTATAGGCCCCGCCTCATAGACCCTGCCTTATAGGCCGCTGCGGGTAGGCCCTAAAAATAGGAAACGCAATTTTTTGGGCCAATTTAATTTTTTGGTCAAAGAAATGTGACGTCCACGTCAGAGGAAGCAAGCCTAAGCCTCATGCAGCGATTGTTTGCCTTATAGGCCCAAGCTGCCAATAGGCCCTGTCTAGCCAAGCAGCGATGGACATCCATCCACAAATCCAGCCACACCACGCCCACAAAAGACTCTGAAAAATAGGCCACGCCCAAAGATCTCTCGATGCGTCAATTATATTATGATTCTGCTTCGATATATCGCATTGATGCAATGCATGGCGTGTCCACAGAACTACAAGCCTAGAATGCGCATGCATTAGCTGCACAATACCGCAGAAAGAGGCATTTTTTGCTAAAAACGAAAGTCGATTTGTATTATCGATAATAGTTGTTAATTATTGTGATTGGATATGAAAGGGTCATGTCCCTGTCAGTCAATTGTTGACGGTTGGTAATTTGTTTGGCCCGCGGGCCAAGCCCCTCCCCCTTCATCCCCATACGTCCTTCATTCGACAGACTGTAGTGATGGGCCTTGGGTGTGTCATTTAAGAGCACTCCTGCATGATTTAGAACGAAAATGAAGACACGCACGTTTAGCTTCTATGACGACTGAGGTCGCTGCTCTTGTTGGTCGGGCGCATTGTTGTAGAAAAACTCGGCTCACATAATACTGTATACAACTTATCAAAATATTGTCAATCGGGAAATTTACATAATTTCACCTGGTGGGCCTGCCGTCCCCCGATTTTGGGCCTACTGGTAAAATACTTGGCGATTCTACACTTTGTTTCCTAACATGGGGAGTCGAATTGATCATAGTAAATTTACCGTACATTTTCAGTGATCATACCCCTGCAGGCCGGGCAACAAAGAATTCTCCTGCAGCCCAGGCTCCCCGGCCTTGTCGTAAAAAGCGACTAAAGAAAAAGGGGAGCGGTTCTGTGTCGGCTCTCTTGCACAGAACCGGACTGTATACTGCCCTTGTGTGCTACACACGGTCCCTAAACTGCAAAAAAGGAGTGATCAATAGACTTCTCATGAAAGTCCTTAAAGCGTAGGGTGACTATTGATGCTAATGGTTGGAAGACCAAAAGTTTCGAAATTTTTTACAATTATATGCAGTAATGGTTTTTATGTATTTTTTGTTTTCTCTAAACTTCTGAAACATAGGCTTTAAGACTATTTTATGACACGTATTTCTCACACACATTTTAGCACACATTCACGTCTGCAAAAAAATGTAGTCTATAAAATGTTATGAAATTGGTAAACTATTTCAAGCAAAAACAACATTTTATGTTTCAGGTACATATACACAGACAAAGAAAACGTCAACATGAATACGGATACCGCAATATTACTAATGTATGCCGCAAAGAAATTTCTCCTAGCCGATCTAGTTACAGTATGTGAGAAGAGTTTGCAAAAAAATCTCTCTGCTAACAACGTATGCGACGTCATGGATCACAGCCTGACTCTCGGTGAAACTGCGCTCAAGGAAAATTGTGTAAAATACATCTGTTCAAACGTCGAAGATGTTGTCCAGACCGCGGGGTTCTTAACCTTATCGAGCAATGCCCTGGAAATTGTTGTAAGCGATGATGCCTTTCGGTTTGAGTCAGATGATGAGCGTGACGTTCACGATGCGTGCGTCAATTGGGCCAGGGCTCAAGTAAAGAAGGACATGAATGACGACAATGCAACAGATCAGCAGATGAGGGATGCACTTGGCTGCATTCTCTACAGAATTCGCTATACACAGTTCAAAGCAGTCGCGTTTGCAAAACTAATGGCAAAATCCGATCTACTTTCCGCGGAGGAGAAGTTGTCTATTTACCATCACCTGCTAACGAAAGAAAAAGCTGGAAGTCTGGCGTTTGATTCCTGTATTCGAAAGAGAAAACCAGCAGCCCCAGTCGCTGTAAAGTCAACTCCCGGGGGGGGTAGAGAAGCTTCTCATTTTTTTCTAAATTCAAGCGAAACTATATAATCAGGGCTTAGTGAGCATGTTCCCTAAAAAAAAATAAAAATCCGTTCAGTGGCGGCTGAGTTATTGTGGCGCAAGAGTTTTGGCCCCCTTACTTTTATCAAAACCGATCGCCCATCTCATGTATCAATATTTTGTTAAAACACATATAGGATTTTGAGCCCCGACCAAGTGCCGCACAACAGTTGAAAATCTTGCAAATCAGACTGATAATTAAGAAGTTATATCGATTCTTGCTAAAGTGCATGATATGGCTCCCCCCCCCAGGCCCCCCTAACATTTAAAAATA